>OY992879.1:4276593-4464093 GCA_963921405.1 Cepaea hortensis
GTGAGTGATTGTTGGTGGGTAATGGGACGGGTAGCGGATATGTGAGTAGGTGGGGAGATGTGTGTAGGTGGGTGGATGTGTGTGGGTGGGGGATGTGTGGGTTGGGGAATGTATGTGTGCTTGGGGTGTGGGTGGATGGGATGTGTGGTGGGTGAGAGGTGTGTGTGGGTGGGGAGATGTGTAGGTGTAGGGATGTGGTGGATGGGTGGGGGAATGTATGTGTGTGTGGGTTATGTGTGTGGTTGGGTGGAGGAGTTGGAGTGAATGGGGGATGTGTGGGTGGGTGGTGGATGTGTCTCATAACATAGTAATATGCAATTGTTTATGTTTACAAAATTCAAGTGACAATGTTTTTTCCTATGCACTGTTGATGAAAGAAAGTGATTAGAAGGGCCGAATGTAAGACGGGCCTGCGTGCCCAATTTGTTACCGTTTGAAAATAAAGTCTGTTCGTTCGTTCTCTCTCTCTCTCTCTCTCTCTCTCTCTCTCTCTCTCTCTCTCTCTCTCACACACACACACTCACTAACTCTCTCACACACATCACAGTAATGTTATATTATACATGATAAAATCAAGTGGCATACAAAATGATAAGATAAGAAAAAACAACCAAAAAAAAAATAAATATGGAATGGCATGTTACAGGACAATCAAGTGGCATACAAAATGATAACTCGTAATATGAAAGATGAGAATACATAAAAAATATGGACTAGCATGTTACATGACATGCGTGGGCGAGAGATAGATACATAGAGAGAGAGAGAGAGAGAGAGAGAGAGAGAGAGAGAGAGAGAGAGAGAGAGAGAGAGAGAGAGAGAGAGAGAGAGAGAGAGAGAGAGAGAGAGAGAGAGAGAGAGGGTATAATTTGTTAAGAGATTGCAGGCAGAACACGTTAACGGTATTCTTGAATCCAGGCCCGTGCGGTAGATGTTCTCAGTCTGATGCAAGTCTTTGAAATGCCGCCCCTCCGTCGCTGCTTATGCCGCCCCATTAGGGTGCCGCCTGATGCGGCGGGCCTCTCTGTGTCACAGCAGGGCGCGAACCCTGCTTGAATCACGCGGTCTCCAGTCAAAAACTGTCATTTACTGCCAATATAGTTAGTACCTTGCGGTGTATGGCGGGGGAGGGGGTCCTCGATCTCCGGTCATTTGCTGCCAACCTTGTTGAGTATGGCGGAGGAGGGGGTCCTCGATCTCCGGTCATTTGCTGCCAACCTTGTTGAGTATGGCGGAGGAGGGGGTCCTCGATCTCCGGTCAATTTGCTGCCAACCTTGCGGTGTATGGCGGGGAGGGGGTCCTCGATCTCCGGTCATTTGCTGCCAACCTTGTTGAGTATGGCGGAGGGAGGGGTCCTCGATCTCCGGTCATTTGCTGCCAACCTTGTTGAGTATGGCGGAGGGAGGGGGTCCTCGATCTCCGGTCATTTGCTGCCAACCTTGTTGAGTATGGCGGAGGGAGGGGGTCCTCGATCTCCGGTCATTTGCTGCCAACCTTGTTGAGTATGGCGGAGGGAGGGGGTCCTCGATCTCCGGTCATTTGCTGCCAACCTTGTTGAGTATGGCGGAGGGAGGGGGTCCTCGATCTCCGGTCATTTGCTGCCAACCTTGTTGAGTATGGCGGAGGGAGGGGGTCCTCGATCTCCGGTCATTTGCTGCCAACCTTGTTGAGTATGGCGGAGGGAGGGGGTCCTCGATCTCCGGTCATTTGCTGCCAACCTTGTTGAGTATGGCGGAGGGAGGGGGTCCTCGATCTCCGGTCATTTGCTGCCAACCTTGTTGAGTATGGCGGGGGAGGGGGTCCTCGATCTCCGGTCATTTGCTGCCAACCTTGTTGAGTATGGCGGGGAGGGGGTCCTCGATCTCCGGTCATTTGCTGCCAACCTTGTTGAGTATGGCGGGGGAGGGGGTCCTCGATCTCCGGTCATTTGCTGCCAACCTTGTTGAGTATGGCGGGGGAGGGGGTCCTCGATCTCCGGTCATTTGCTGCCAACCTTGTTGAGTATGGCGGGGGAGGGGGTCCTCGATCTCCGGTCATTTGCTGCCAACCTTGTTGAGTATGGCGGGGGAGGGGGTCCTCGATCTCCGGTCATTTGCTGCCAACCTTGTTGAGTATGGCGGGGGAGGGGGTCCTCGATCTCCGGTCATTTGCTGCCAACCTTGTTGAGTATGGCGGGGGAGGGGGTCCTCGATCTCCGGTCATTTGCTGCCAACCTTGTTGAGTATGGCGGGGGAGGGGGTCCTCGATCTCCGGTCATTTGCTGCCAACCTTGTTGAGTATGGCGGGGGAGGGGGTCCTCGATCTCCGGTCATTTGCTGCCAACCTTGTTGAGTATGGCGGGGGAGGGGGTCCTCGATCTCCGGTCATTTGCTGCCAACCTTGTTGAGTATGGCGGGGGAGGGGGTCCTCGATCTCCGGTCATTTGCTGCCAACCTTGTTAGTATGGCGGGGGAGGGGGTCCTCGATCTCCGGTCATTTGCTGCCAACCTTGTTGAGTATGGCGGGGGAGGGGGTCCTCGATCTCCGGTCATTTGCTGCCAACCTTGTTGAGTATGGGCGGGGGAGGGGGTCCTCGATCTCCGGTCATTTGCTGCCAACCTTGTTGAGTATGGCGGGGGAGGGGGTCCTCGATCTCCGGTCATTTGCTGCCAACCTTGTTGAGTATGGCGGGGGAGGGGGTCCTCGATCTCCGGTCATTTGCTGCCAACCTTGTTGAGTATGGCGGGGGAGGGGGTCCTCGATCTCCGGTCATTTGCTGCCAACCTTGTTGAGTATGGCGGGGGAGGGGGTCCTCGATCTCCGGTCATTTGCTGCCACAACCTTGTTGAGTATGGCGGGGGAGGGGGTCCTCGATCTCCGGTCATTTGCTGCCAACCTTGTTGAGTATGGCGGGGGAGGGGGTCCTCGATCTCCGGTCATTTGCTGCCAACCTTGTTGAGTATGGCGGGGGAGGGGGTCCTCGATCTCCGGTCATTTGCTGCCAACCTTGTTGAGTATGGCGGGGGGGGGGGGGGGTCCTCGATCTCCGGTCATTTGCTGCCAACCTTGTTGAGTATGGCGGGGGGGGGGGGGGTCCTCGATCTCCGGTCATTTGCTGCCAACCTTGTTGAGTATGGCGGGGGAGGGGGTTCTTGAGCCTGAGGAATTCAGGCCGCCTGGCTAGTGCAGTCGCTGCGAACTGTACAGGTTAATGTTTTCTTTTTGCCCGCGACAGAAAAACATCCTACACGTTACCGAGAATTCGAACCCGGGTCTCCAGAAGGAGAATCCGGCCTTCTAGCCACTCGGCCAGCCAGTTTAATTCACAAGTCTAGTTACTGCATAGACTGGTTTGTACCCACCATATCATACACACACATGTCTGGGTTTAGGCAATCTGAGAATGCATAATCTGCTGTCGAAGAACTCACATAGCCAGAATTGCTGGTGGATGGCGAAAGGTCACGCGTTTCTTCGGAGAAACGCTAGAAGTCAAATAAACACTGGTAGTGCCGACACAACAAGGGCCATCAACAGGAAAAGGTCGGCCCTGGAACTGGAAGGAGGATAACTAGCGAGTGAGGAGAGACGGGAATGTACAACCGACGCGTTGCCGAGTCCACAAGTTGAGTGATCTCAGAACTACGTAGCTTCAGGTCTGCCAGTAAACAGCTACCACCTATGGCTGTTAGATTGTTACTTATAATCCTGGTAGTTACTTTGTCCTTCTCTACACAGCGATATCTTCATAAGTGTTTTTTGTCCATCTCAACATACGTGATCTCATCATGTGTGTTTATTGTCCATCTAAACATACCTGATATCATCAAATTATTTTATTGCTCGGCCAATTATAAATGTGACTTTTGTGTGAGAGACCACTATTATAACTGTGACTTGTGTGAAAGATCTATTATTATAAATGAAACTATTTATTAAAGATCCAATTATAAATGTTACTGTTGTGTGAGAGATCCGATATTATAAATATAACTCGTGTGAGTGATCTACTGTTGTGTGAAAGATCTACTAGTATAAATATGTCTGTTGTGTGAGAGGTCAACTATTATAAATGTGACTGTTGTGTGAGAGATTTAATATTATAAATGTCTGTTGTGTGCGAGATCCACTATTATAAATGTGACTATTGTTTGAGAGACCAACTATTATAAACGTGACTGTCGTGTGAGAGATCCACTAGTATAAATGTGAATATTGTGTGAAAGACCCACTATTATAAACGTGACTATTGTTTGAGAGACCAACTATTATAAACGTGACTGTCGTGTGAGAAATCCACTAGTATAAATGTGACTGTCGTGTGAGAGATCCACTAGTATAAATGTGACTGTCGTGTGAGAGATCCACTAGTATAAATGTAACTGTAGTGTGAGAGATCCACTAGTATAAATGTGAATGTAGTGTGAGAGATCCACTAGTATAAATGTAACTGTAGTGTGAGAGATCCACTAGTATACATGTAACTGTAGTGTGAGAGATCCACTAGTATAAATGTAACTGTAGTGTGAGAGATCCACTAGTATAAACGTGACTGTAGTGTGAGCGATCCACTAGTATAAATGTGACTGTAGTGTGAGAGATCCACTAGTATAAATGTGAATGTAGTGTGAGAGATCCACTAGTATAAATGTAACTGTAGTGTGAGAGATCCACTAGTATAAATGTGACTGTAGTGTGAGAGATCCACTAGTATAAATCAAATCAAATCAACTTTATTAGGGTCACAAATTGGGCGCGCAGGCCCGTCTTACATTCGGCCCTTCCAATCACTCGTCTTTCATTCATCAAGAGCATTATACATTTACATAGGAAGAAAAATAAACATTGTGAAATGAATGTTGTAAACATAAACAAGGCTTATTACCATGTTATGAGGCCCATCTCCCACTTATCCATACATCACCCCACCCACACACACACCCCCACCTACCCACACACACGCACACCAGGGAAACATACATACCCCCACCTACCGACCCACCCCCCTCGCGCACATCCCCCACCCACACACACTGCCCTCACCTGATCCCCCAACCAAAACACACTCGCCACCCACAAACATTCCCCCACTAACCCACACATCCCACGCCCATCCACATCCTCTCCCCACCCACACCTCAAACCACCCATCCCCCAGCCACATCTCCATCGACTACATATTCCCCACCCACGCACACAATCTCCCACCAACCCACACATCGCACATCCACTCACACATCCCCAAACCATACACACACATCCCCACCAACTGACATGTCCCTACCCCCCCCCCCACACATCTCTCTAACCACCCATACATCCCCAAACCACTCACACACCCCACCACCCACACATACAACTTCCACCCACCCACACGTGCCTTAACCCAATCCCCCACCACACAATCCCCCACCCGCACATCACATACACCCCCTACCACGCAATATTCCCAACCCACGCACCACTCACACACACACATATCCCTCACCAACACATCCCCACTTACACACCACACACATATCCCCCACCCAGATACCACACAATATTCCCACCCACACAGATACCCTTACCCATCCACCCCACATACCCCCACTCACACACCACAAAACATACACATACCTCACCCACACAATATCCCCAACCAACACACCACACACATCTCCCCACCCACACACGCATTCCCTACCCGTCCACCAACACACACTCACTCACGCATACATCCTCCACTACGCACCCACACCCCCACCCACCCACCCACCCCAACCAAACATCTCTCGATCACAATACCCCTACCCACACACATAAATGTGAATGTAGTGTGAGAGATCCACTAGTATAAATGTAACTGTAGTGTGAGAGATCCACTAGTATAAATGTAACTGTAGTGTGAGAGATCCACTAGTATAAATGTAACTGTAGTGTGAGAGATCCACTAGTATAAATGTAAATGTAGTGTGAGAGATCCACTAGTATAAACGTGACTGTAGTGTGAGAGATCCACTAGTATAAACGTGACTGTTGTGTGAGAGATCCACTAGTATAAATGTAACTGTAGTGTGAGAGATCCACTAGTATAAATGTAAATGTAGTGTGAGAGATCCACTAGTATAAACGTGACTGTAGTGTGAGAGATCCACTAGTATAAATGTGACTGTAGTGTGAGAGATCCACTAGTATAAACGTGACTGTTGTGTGAGAGATCCACTAGTATAAATGTGACTGTATTGTGAGAGATCCACTAGTATAAACGTGACTGTTGTGTGAGAGATCCAATATTATAAATGTGACTGTTGTGTGAGAGATCCAATATTATAAATGTGACTGTAGTGTGAGAGATCCACTATTAAAAATGTCACTGTTGTATGAGAGGTACACTATTATAAATGTTACTGTTTTGTAAAAGATCCACTATTATAAATGTGACTGTTGTGTGAGAGACCCAATGTTATAAATGCGACTTTTTTGTGAGAGATGCACTATTAAAAATGTGAGTGTTGTGTGAGAGATCCACTAGTATAAATGTGAATGTAGTGTGAGAGATCCACTAGTATAAACGTGACTGTAGTGTGAGAGATCCACTAGTATAAACGTGACTGTAGTGTGAGAGATCCACTAGTATAAACGTGACTGTAGTGTGAGAGATCCACTATTATAAATGTGATTATAGTGTGAGAGATCCACTAGTATAAACGTGACTGTATTGTGAGAGATCCACTAGTATAAACGTGACTGTATTGTGAGAGATCCACTAGTATAAACGTGACTGTTGTGTGAGAGATCCACTAGTATAAACGTGACTGTATTGTGAGAGATCCACTAGTATAAACGTGACTGTAGTGTGAGAGATCCACTATTATAAATGTGATTATAGTGTGAGAGATCCACTAGTATAAACGTGACTGTATTGTGAGAGATCCACTAGTATAAACGTGACTGTATTGTGAGAGATCCACTAGTATAAACGTGACTGTATTGTGAGAGATCCACTAGTATAAACGTGACTGTATTGTGAGAGATCCACTAGTATAAACGTGACTGTATTGTGAGAGATCCACTAGTATAAATGTAACTGTAGTGTGAGAGATCCAATGTTATAAATGCGACTTTTTTGTGAGAGATGCACTATTATAAATGTGAGTGTTGTGTGAGAGATGCACAATTATAAATGTGACTGTTGTGTGAGAGATCCACTATGATAAATATGACTGTTGTGTGAGAGATGCACTGTTATAGATGTGACTTTTTTGTGAGAGATGCACTATTAAAAATGTGAGTGTTGTGTGAGAGATGCACTATAATAAATTTGAGTGTTGTGTGAGAGATGCACTATTATAAATGTTACTGTTTTGTAAAAGATCCACTATTATAAATGTGACTGTTGTGTGAGAGATCCAATGTTATAAATGCGACTTTTTTGTGAGAGATGCACTATTAAAAATGTGAGTGTTGTGTGAGAGATGCACTATTATAAATTTGAGTGTTGTGTGAGAGACCACTATTATAAATGTTACTGTTGTGTAAAAGATCCACTATTATAAATGTGAGTGTTGTGTGAGAGATAAAATATTATAAATGTGACTGTTGTGTAAAAGATCCACTATTATAAATGTGAGTGTTGTGTGAGAGATAAAATATTATAAATGTGACTGTTGTGTGAGAGATCCAATATTATAAATGTGACTGTTGTGTGAGAGATCCACAATTATAAATGCGCGTTGTTTAAAAGATCCACTATTATAAATGTGACTGTCGTGTGAGAGATCCACTATTATAAATGAAATGCTACACACACACACACACGTTCATGTTTCTGTATGGAAGTAAATTCACATATTCTAGGCTATAGCCAGCGACAGAATACAATTCTATGGCCAGTACCTGTCCTTTCTCTCTGCCATCCCAATAACATGGGGACAATGTGAGGCTGGATGGACACCCCAGAGCTGTAGGTGTGGGTATATAATATGGGATACTGTGAGGCTGGATGAACCCCAGAGCTGTACGTGTGGTTATATAACAGTGGAACACTGTGAGGCTGGATGGACCCCCAGATCTGTAGGTGTGGTTATATAACATGGGCACACTGTGAGGCTGGATGGACCTCCAGAGCTGTAGGTGTGGTTATATAACATGGGCACACTGTGAGGCTGGATGAACCCCAGAGCTGTACGTGTGGTTATATAACAGTGGAACACTGTGAGGCTGGATGGACCCCCAGATCTGTAGGTGTGGTTATATAACAAGGGACACTGTGAGGCTGGATGGACCTCCAGAGCTGTAGGTGTGGTTATATAACATGGGCACACTGTGAGGCTGGATGGGCCCCCAGAGCTGTAGGTGTGGTTATATAACATGGGGACACTGTGAGGCTGGATGGACCTCCAGAGCTGTAGGTGTGGTTATATAACATGGGCACACTGTGAGGCTGGATGGACACTCAGATCTGTAGGTGTGGTTATATAACATGGGGACACTGTGAGGCTGGGTGGACCCCCAGAGCTGTAGGTGTGGTTATATAACATGGGCACACTGTGAGGCTGGATGGACCCCAGAGCTGTAGGTGTGGTCATATAACAAGGGACACTGTGAGGCTGGATGGACCCCCAGATCTGTAGGTGTGGTTATATAACAAGGGACACTGTGAGTAGTAGGGTAGGGACTCCAGACCCCACTTTCAGCCTCCATAGTAGTGTTTATGAAGGAAATATGGGTAAAATGGCTCCAGCCTGGAGGCTGAAGGAAATATTTTTTGGGCGGGTGAAATTTTTTTTCGGCGTGCCTGGTGGGAATTTTTTTCGGCGTGCGTGGTGGGAATTTTTTCGTGGGAACGGGTTTTTTTACGCTGCCTGGTGGGGTGTAAAAAGTAATTAAATGTTTAGTTGGTTCTGGAAGAGGGGAAAGTTATTATACGACCACAGACAGCAGAGCACTGGGCATGGCCGAAACAACGACCACAGGCAGCAGAGCACTGGGCATGGCCGAAACAACGACCACAGGCAGCAGAGCACTGGGCATGGCCGAAACAACGACCACAGACAGCAGAGCACTGGGCATGGCCGAAACAACGACCACAGGCAGCAGAGCACTGGGCATGGCCGAAACAACGACCACAGGCAGCAGAGCACTGGGCATGGCCGAAACAACGACCACAGGCAGCAGAGCACTGGGCATGGCCGAAACAACGACCATAGGCAGCAGAGCACTGGGCATGGCCGAAACAACGACCACAGACAGCAGAGCACTGGGCATGGCCGAAACAACGACCACAGGCAGCAGAGCACTGGGCATGGCCGAAACAACGACCACAGACAGCAGAGCACTGGGCATGGCCGAAATAACGACCACAGACAGCAGAGCACTGGGCATGGCCGAAACAACGACCACAGACAGCAGAGCACTGGGCATGGCCGAAACAACGACCACAGGCAGCAGAGCACTGGGCATGGCCGAAACAACGACCACAGGCAGCAGAGCACTGGGCATGGCCGAAACAACGACCACAGACAGCAGAGCACTGGGCATGGCCGAAACAACGACCACAGGCAGCAGAGCACTGGGCATGGCCGAAACAACGACCACAGACAGCAGAGCACTGGGCATGGCCGAAACAACGACCACAGACAGCAGAGCACTGGGCATGGCCGAAACAACGACCACAGACAGCAGAGCACTGGGCATGGCCGAAACAACGACCACAGACAGCAGAGCACTGGGCATGGCCGAAACAACGACCACAGACAGCAGAGCACTGGGCATGGCCGAAACAACGACCACAGACAGCAGAGCACTGGGCATGGCCGAAACAACGACCACAGGCAGCAGAGCACTGGGCATGGCCGAAACAACGACCACAGACAGCAGAGCACTGGGCATGGCCGAAACAACGACCACAGACAGCAGAGCACTGGGCATGGCCGAAACAACGACCACAGACAGCAGAGCACTGGGCATGGCCGAAACAACGACCACAGGCAGCAGAGCACTGGGCATGGCCGAAACAACGACCACAGACAGCAGAGCACTGGGCATGGCCGAAACAACGACCACAGGCAGCAGAGCACTGGGCATGGCCGAAACAACGACCACAGGCAGCAGAGCACTGGGCATGGCCGAAACAACGACCACAGACAGCAGAGCACTGGGCATGGCCGAAACAACGACCACAGGCAGCAGAGCACTGGGCATGGCCGAAACAACGACCACAGGCAGCAGAGCACTGGGCATGGCCGAAACAACGACCACAGGCAGCAGAGCACTGGGCATGGCCGAAACAACGACCACAGACAGCAGAGCACTGGGCATGGCCGAAACAACGACCACAGGCAGCAGAGCACTGGGCATGGCCGAAACAACGACCACAGGCAGCAGAGCACTGGGCATGGCCGAAACAACGACCACAGACAGCAGAGCACTGGGCATGGCCGAAACAACGACCACAGGCAGCAGAGCACTGGGCATGGCCGAAACAACGACCACAGGCAGCAGAGCACTGGGCATGGCCGAAACAACGACCACAGGCAGCAGAGCACTGGGCATGGCCGAAACAACGACCACAGACAGCAGAGCACTGGGCATGGCCGAAACAACGACCACAGACAGCAGAGCACTGGGCATGGCCGAAACAACGAACAGAAGGGCATTCCAGCAGAAAATGACAGTAGGGGGTCACATGAACAGTCGGGTGAGGTAGATGAACTTAAGCGGGAGATGGCGCAGTTAAAAATGCAATTGTCGCATCTTGTGAACGGCCGGGGACAACCCCAGCCAAGGTCCCAGAGACAGCAAAAACAGATTCGTTGTGATCTTTGTGGCCGGGTAGGACATATTGCCAGATTTTGTAGGGCACATTTAAACTAGAATCCCGTACAGCTACGAGTCAGGCCGCGGCGGGAAGGTTCAAGGACTCACCAATAAAAATGCTAGGCGAACGCCCAGAGACAATGATAAGCATTGACGGTAGAAACGTAAGATGTGTTCTGGACACTGGCTCACAAGTTTCCACGATTTCAGAGGAGTGTTTCAATAGACTTTTCAGACATTATAGGTTAGATGTAGATAAGTACATTAGGTTAACATCAGCAAACGGCGTTTCAATACCATATTTAGGGTACATCAGTACCAGTGTACAAATAGGGACTGATAGTGTTGATAGATGTGGAATTTTTGTTTTAAAAGATGTCAGGAGCACCGAAAACAGAACGCCCTGTATATTAGGGATGAATGTACTAGCAGAGTTGCCAAATGTTAGCAGGTTTTTTCAGTTCCACAGGCCAGCAGACAACAATACAAGTGTTGACCTAGATAGGAAGAAGGTGTGGGTGACAGGGGAGGTCAGAACCCACATACCTGCCCGCTCGCTGGCTGTCCTGCTAGTTAGGGGTCGCGCGGGGTTAACAGACAGGACGGTCTTGTTTGAACCAGCCAGGGACCTTGACCACAAGGGTTTAATTCTGCCTTACTGCTTTACTAGGTTAGAGGGGGGCGTGTGCCAAATACAGATAGTTAACATGGGTGACGAAGATGTGTTTTTAGCGAGAGGTACTCAGGTGGGGGAGATATCTGATGCCACAATTGACCTGACTAGACATTTTAGAGTGGTAGGAACGCAACAAATAGAGTTGTCTGCTAAACCAGACAGTGGGGAGCAGAGACCAGACAAGCCCCTTTTTGACTTGACTGAATTTGAGGGAAGCGATGAGGAAAGGATGCAACTTGAGGGACTGTTAGCAAAATACGACTGCCTATTCGCGAAAGATGACCCCGACATTGGGTTTACTGACAGGGTAACCCATAACATACTTTTGACGGATGAAGTCCCCATAAAACAGCCGTACAGGAGGATTCCTCCTGCCCTGTATCAAGAAGTGAAAGATCATTTACAGGGATTGTTAGAGAAGCAGATAATAAAAGAGAGCTGTAGTCCCTGGGCCTCTCCGATAGTCCTGGTCCGAAAAAAGGATGGCAAATTGAGAATGTGCGTCGACTACAGGGCCCTGCACATAAAAACTAAAAAGGACGCATATCCACTTCCAAGGGTAGATGACTATTTAGATGCGTTAGGGGGCGCGAAATTTTTTTCTTCCCTTGATTTAGCTAGCGGTTATTACCAGGTGGCGATGAATCCAGCAGACCAGGAAAAGACAGCGTTCACTACACCCTTTGGGTTATATGAATATTCACGACTTCCAATGGGACTGGCGAATTCAGCTAGTACATTCCAACGTCTAATGCAGTCGTCGCTTCATGATTATATGTTTAAGTTGCTTTTAGTTTACCTAGATGACATTCTTGTGTACTCCAAAGATTTTAGTGAACATTTAATAAAACTAGAGGCCATATTTGATAGGATACAGGTGTTGGGATTGAAACTAAACCCAGCTAAATGCAATTTCTGCAAGAAGAAGGTGCAATTCCTAGGCCATACTGTGTCTGCAGAAGGCATAGGAGCGTTAGAAGATAAGGTGCTGGCGATCCAAAAAGCTCCCATACCTAGAACGCAGACTGAGTTACGTTCATTTCTAGGCTTGGCCAGTTACTATCGCCGGTTTGTATCCAAATTTGCCACACTAGCTAGGCCACTCCATGAATTAGTAGCTCAGCTAAACCAGCAGCACACAGATCCGAGAAAAAGGAAGAAGAGTCCCATCGGGCAGCTATGGTCTACAGAATGCGATGAGGCCTTTAACAAACTTAAAGAAGCCCTAACGTCGACATCATTACTAGGCTTCCCAGACTTCACCCTTCCCTATATTTTAGAGTGTGACGCCTCATACACTGGTCTGGGTGTTGTTTTGTCCCAAATCCAGAATGGTACAAAGAGAGTGTTAGCGTATGCTAGTCGTACTCTCCGCCCGTCGGAGAGGAATGCAAAAAGTAGTTCTAAGTTAGAACTTTTGTGTTTAAAATGGGCATTAACGGAAAAATTCCGTGGCCTCCTTTTAGGTGGACATACTGAGATTTACACTGACAATATGAATTTAACTATGTGGCATAAAGCAAAACTGGGTGCCATTGAGCAAAGGTGGATTGCCCAAATGTCTATGTTTGATTATGTGATAAAACACAGGCCTGGGCGGACTAACGGTAACGCTGATTACTTGTCTCGATTCCCGCTGGAAGAACCGGGGGGAGACGACGAAGAAGAGGGCGAAATCGCCATTTGCAGTGTTGCAGCGACATGCATTCCGCCAGCCCTAGGGATAGCTGGTACTGTTGGTAGCGTTCCGACGGCAGATTTTAATGTAGAAAATGCTGATGTGTTCTTAGACTGTCTTGATGTAAATAATGTTGATGAATGTTCAAAATTATGCCTTGATGTAAATATGATTGGTGGGGTTGGTGTGGTGGAAGCTGCTGCTAGGACAGCAGATGTTTTTTATGTCCTTCCCACACACACCTTGCCGTCTTACTCAACGGAAGATATGGTGAGATTGCAGCAAAATGATGTAAATATTAATGCGGTATTTGATGTTGTATCGCGTAAACTTGTGTTGTCAAATGAATCTATGAAAAGGTTGCCCCCTCAGACGAAGAAGTGGATGAGGCAACGCAAGAAGTTATGTGTACTAGATGGGTTGCTGTATAGAAGAATCAAGGGGACAGGTAGGACAGAATTGCGGCAATTAGTGATACCAGAAATACTGCGGCTAAGGATACTGGAGTCAGTTCATAGCGTAGGGCATCAGGGGAGAGATAGGATGATAAATATTTTGAAGAGCAGGTGTTTCTGGGTAGGGATTACTGCAGATGTAGATAAATTCTGTAGAAGTTGCCACAGGTGCAATGTAGCGAAGCCACCGCCGGTCAAGATTAAGGGACCGGCAGGTAGTTTGTTAGCTTCGAGACCGTTTGAAGTAGTAGCGATGGACTTTACGCTACTGGAGAGGGACTCGAGGGGATTCGAGAATGTGTTGGTCATCACAGATGTCTTCTCTAAATTTACTATTGCTGTCCCAACCAGAGACCAGAAAGCAGCAACTGTGGCGAAGGTTTTAGTAGAGAAGTGGTTTTTATATATGGGTGTGCCAAGGAGACTGCACTCTGACCAAGGTAGGAACTTCGAATCCTCGGTGATTGCTGAGTTATGCAAGACATATGGCATAGAAAAGAGTCGCACCACTCCGTACAACCCTCGCTGCAATGGCCAAGTGGAGCGATTTAACAAAACTATGCATGATTTACTCAGACCCCTCGAGGCCAAGGAGAAGAGGAGATGGTCTGACCACTTAGCCGAAGTGGTGCAGGTGTATAACTCGACGCCTCACGCCTCGACAGGATTTTCACCTCACTACCTAATTTTCGGACAAGAGCCTCGGCTGCCAGTGGACTTCATTTTAAATACAGGCACCAAAGACAGGGACACCAATGCAAGTGAGTATTTGGAAGGGCATCTTTCACGTTTGCATGACGCGCACGTCCGGGCTAGTGAACAGCTGAAGAAGCATGCCGCCATTAGGAAAGATAGGAGTGACAAAATGGCAAACTCTATTCCATTGCAAGTTGGCGAACTTGTCAGAAAAAGAATCCACTATAAGGAGAGGGCGAAAATACAAGACATGTGGTCGGAAGACATGTACATAGTTGCTAGGGCACCCACCATGTCGGGAGGACCATATGCGATCAAAAAGGTTGGAGGAGATGGATCGCTAATTAGGATAGCCGGCCACGAAATGCGGCGTTGCGAGGACGGAGCAGAAGAGGAGGACATAGGGACGACGTTGGGACTACCAGCACAACCGGATGTCCCAGCGGCTGTCGAAGTTTACCAAGACGTTCCAGGCAAACCAGAATGGTACGCGTTCGAGTCTGGGGACCTGAGTAGACGGAGGTCTGAGAGGATCGGACGTCGTAAAAGGGAGTGATAGAACTTCGACGTGTGGGTAGGAGATATTTTAATAGTTAGCAAGGTATGACGTGGTTGCTTCATGTGGAATGTAGTTCGAATTGTCTCTGCGGCTGTCTAAAAAACGAAGTGTTCCCCATGAATAGGGGGCTTACTTGTTATAATGTTTTTCAGGCTCTAGCATGGTTGTGTACCTTGATTTTTTTCTACAGTGGGAAGTAGCGCTGTAAGGAGTTGATGTTGCTGATATTGTTTTCATTTTTGATGTTCCTATGTGCAACCATTGATTAATGATTTTGTTGTCTGGGGAAAGCCCCTGCGTGAAAGGGATTGGACTGTTTTATTGATGATATTACTTGATTACTATGTTGTTACGATGTACGCCAGAAGACGAATAAGATTTAACTGCCTTATGCACTGGGAGAGCAGGGGAGGCAACCAGTATTTATTATTATTATTATTATTATTTGGGGTGGAAGTTCCAAAAAGAGTTTTCCCCTTAGGCATCCAATATTGTTTATGAGGAATGTCAGATGCGGAGCCAGGGCTTCGATCTCAAGGAGGAATGACGCTATATTGATGGTGGGACCCATCAACTTTTGGTAGGTGGGTATGAGACAGTATGCTTTCATTGTCTCTAGGCGCCTGAGTTTACTGGAAAGCATTAACTGGGATATTTTTGGTTCGACAAAGAGTTCACCGACCAGTAAGTTCAAAATTAGTGAGTGGTCGGGCAATGACTCTAGTGCAGCCCGCTGACCGACAGTTTACCTCTCGTTGTTAGTAGAATAAGAAATTCAGGAAACATGAAGCCGAACTTAGCATAGGGGCTGTCAAATGAGCAAGAAATACAACGGATTGAGCTAGATATATGGGAACGGACACGCCCAATGAACCAGACCAGGCGAAGGCAGAAAAGGTAAGGTCTTCGACCTCAAGCTATAACCTAGTGGTGTCAAGGGATCTAGAATAAAGCGGATTAAGTAGAATTAATTATGTGGTACAGCTAAAAATCTCATTGGGTAGCCCTTCGCGGCAAGGAGGAGCTATGTCACGTGATGCCAGAAAGAACCGCCAAATTAAGTGGTATATATATACGCGGGACAGAGAAGCATTTAAGAAGATAAGCGAGTTCTAGACAGCCGAGTGCAGATACTCGAAGGGCTGTTGAGACCAAGAGGGCTGTGGAATTTATGATCGGGCAGATACGCCTGAGGATCAGAGCAAAACACGGACTTGAGTGTTGGAAGAAAGTGCCGCCCAAAATAATATATTGATTGCTACGAAGGACCGACGTCTAAAAAGCTAAAGGAACAGCTCTTGGGTCGTAATGGATGGCTAAAAGTCGAACACGACGTACATTAGCCAGAGAAAGACGAGGTAGTCGGAACCACACAGCAGACTTAAAAGTCAGATAGGACGGAAAGGTCAAGTGGGATCCACGACAAGCGATTGATTGGGCCGAGACAAATGAAACCCAGAAGGACGACCAGAAAACCCACTGGATGGCAGAAGTTGAATGTTGTCGCTTGATCGATTGCCTGGGTAAACTAGTGGGCGGTCATTTGACGGTGGAAGTTGGTTGTGTGCATCCTTAGTAGATTTATATACTTTCTTGTCAGACTTGCGTACTTTATTATTATATTCCCCTGATTGATATGTGACTAGTTATTGGTTTAATTGCGTGCAATTCCTTAGTTTGATGGTATTACCTCGATGCTAGTTACCTGACAGCATTCTTCCATAATTGTTTGAATTATTACCGCACGACACTTTGTATACTTTGTAATGTCTTTTGAGAAGCAAATAAACTTGGTTCAGTGTTAGCTTATTCTTCTTAGTGCCTGTACTGTGCTTGTCGGTTAGGATAGTGTTGTATTCGTGACCTGCGTACCTGTATACTTGTGAGGTTGGTAGATAAAACCAAGGGTAATCACAAATCAGTGGTTATCTCTACAACCGGAAGACGGACAATCTTTATCTTTCAATCCTTTATTCTTTACACCTCTCTTCCTTCCTCTCTCTGACCTTTATTCTGCTCCTTCTCTCTCTCATCTCTCATCTTCGTGCTATCACAAAATGAAGAAGAAGAAGAAGAAGAAGAAGAAGAAGAAGAAGAAGAAGAAGAAGAAGAAGAAGAAGAAACCACACACACATACCCCCGCCAACCCACACATCCCGCACCTATCCACACACATATCTCGCACTCTCACAATTTTCCTCACCCACCCACACTCACATCAGACAACCTACACCCACTCACCCACCCAATATTCGCGACCTCTCAACTACACATCCCCACATATACACACTCCCCACCCATAAATACATCTCCCCACCTGCCCACACATATCCCCCACCCATAAGCACCCAAAAACACTCACCTCCCACAAACACACACCCCGCCACCCACATATACCCACCCACACACATCCGCCGCTCACACAAATCTTCTCACAACTACACACCTCCCTCACCCATACACTCATCTCTCACACACATCCACCCACTCACGTACTCATCCATCAACCACTCACACATCACCCACGCGCCCATCAACACATGCATCTCACATCTACCCTCCCACCCACACACAACCCAACCAAACACACATCCCCCATCCTCGTATACATCCTTCAATCACCTGCACATCCCACACCTCTCACACATCTCCCCTCCCACACAAAACTCCACCCATAAACACATTCCCCCCACACACACACCCCCCACATACATTCCCCATACAATCCCCGCCCACACATCTCCCCACCCACTCACACATCCTCCACCTACAAACATCCTCACCACCCACACATACATCCTCCACCCACTCACATTTACCCCATCCACACTCACACACTCCCACCCACACAGACATATCACATAACCCCCCCCCACACCCATTACACACCGATCCCTCAACCCACACAATCTCCTACACACCCATTCACCCACCCAAACACACATTCCCTACCCACACCCCCTCCCAACCCGCCAACACCCACATACTTCCAACTATCCTCTCAAATATCCCCCACCCACACACACACACATCCCTCACACATATACATCCACCACCGACTACACATCCCTTCACACATGCACACATCACCCATTAACCCATACACATCCCCCACACACAACCCCTCCACACATACATTCCCCACACCCCCCCCCCCACACACACACAAGTAACATAGTAATAAAAACAAACTCCCACACTTTACACACAATTGAGACACTGACGATTGTCGTGAGAATTCTCGCAATTGCAAGAAGTGGAGAAAAAATTGTATATATACATTATGTAGCGTAAAAATTAGTGATGCAATTCAACTCTCTCTTTTTTCTCTCTCTCTCCCTCTCTCTCTCGCTCTCTCTCTCTCTCTCTCTCTCTCTCTCTCTCTCTCTCTCTCTCTCTTGTGATTGTACATAAGTAAGGGTGTGTGGTTAAGGGATGTTTGGTTGGGGGATGGGTGGGTAGAGGATATGTGGGTGGGTAGAGGATATGTGGGTGGGTGAGTGTGTGTAGGTTAGGAGATGGTGGGGGATGTTTGTAGGTGCGGGCTCGGGATCTGTGAGTGGACTGGGGGATGGGTGGGTGGAGGATGTGTGGTTGGGTAGAGGATGTGTGGGTGGGTGATTGTATATGAGTAAGAGGGTGTGTGGTTAAGGGATGTTTGGTTGGGGGATGGGTGGATAGAGGATGTGTGGGTGGGTAGAGGATATGTGAGTGGGTGAGTGTGTGTAGGTTAGGAGATGGTGGGGGATGTTTGTAGGTGCGGGCTCGGGATCTGTGAGTGGACTGGGGGAGATGGGAGATTATGTGGGTGAGTGCGGAATTTGTGTGTGGGTAGGTGCGGGTTATGTGAGTTGACGGGGAGATGTGTGTGTGCGTGGGGGATGTGTGGCTGAGGAATGTGTGTTTGGCTGGGTGGTTGGAGATGTGTGGGTAGATGAGGATATGTGGGTGAGTGATTGTTGGTGGGTAATGGGACGGGTAGCGGATATGTGAGTAGGTGGGGAGATGTGTGTAGGTGGGTTGATGTGTGTGGGTGGGGGATGTGTGGGTTGGGGAATGTATGTGTGCTTGGGGTGTGGGTGGATGGGATGTGTGGTGGGTGAGAGGTGTGTGTGGGTGGGGAGATGTGTAGGTGTAGGGATGTGGTGGATGGGTGGGGGAATGTATGTGTGTGTGGGTTATGTGTGTGGTTGGGTGGAGGAGTTGGAGTGAATGGGGGATGTGTGGGTGGGTGGTGGATGTGTCTCATAACATAGTAATATGCATTGTTTATGTTTACAAAATTCAAGTGACAATGTTTTTTCCTATGCACTGTTGATGAAAGAAAGTGATTAGAAGGGCCGAATGTAAGACGGGCCTGCGTGCCCAATTTGTTACCGTTTGAAAATAAAGTCTGTTCGTTCGTTCTCTCTCTCTCTCTCTCTCTCTCTCTCTCTCTCTCTCTCTCTGTCTCTCTCTCTCTCACACACACACTCACTAACTCTCTCACACACATCACAGTAATGTTATATTATACATGATAAAATCAAGTGGCATACAAAATGATAAGATAAGAAAAAACAACCAAAAAAAAAATAAATATGGAATGGCATGTTACAGGACAATCAAGTGGCATACAAAATGATAACTCGTAATATGAAAGATGAGAATACATAAAAAATATGGACTAGCATGTTACATGACATGCGTGGGCGAGAGATAGATACATAGAGAGAGAGAGAGAGAGAGAGAGAGAGAGAGAGAGAGAGAGAGAGAGAGAGAGAGAGAGAGAGAGAGAGAGAGAGAGAGAGAGGGTATAATTTGTTAAGAGATTGCAGGCAGAACACGTTAACGGTATTCTTGAATCCAGGCCCGTGCGGTAGATGTTCTCAGTCTGATGCAAGTCTTTGAAATGCCGCCCCTCCGTCGCTGCTTATGCCGCCCCATTAGGGTGCCGCCTGATGCGGCGGCCTCTCTGTGTCACAGCAGGGCGCGAACCCTGCTTGAATCACGCGGTCTCCAGTCAAAAACTGTCATTTACTGCCAATATAGTTAGTACCTTGCGGTGTATGGCGGGGGAGGGGGTCCTCGATCTCCGGTCATTTGCTGCCAACCTTGTTGAGTATGGCGGGGGAGGGGGTCCTCGATCTCCGGTCATTTGCTGCCAACCTTGTTGAGTATGGCGGGGGAGGGGGTCCTCGATCTCCGGTCATTTGCTGCCAACCTTGTTGAGTATGGCGGGGGAGGGGGTCCTCGATCTCCGGTCATTTGCTGCCAACCTTGTTGAGTATGGCGGGGGAGGGGGTCCTCGATCTCCGGTCATTTGCTGCCAACCTTGTTGAGTATGGCGGGGGAGGGGGTCCTCGATCTCCGGTCATTTGCTGCCAACCTTGTTGAGTATGGCGGGGGAGGGGGTCCTCGATCTCCGGTCATTTGCTGCCAACCTTGTTGAGTATGGCGGGGGAGGGGGTCCTCGATCTCCGGTCATTTGCTGCCAACCTTGTTGAGTATGGCGGGGGAGGGGGTCCTCGATCTCCGGTCATTTGCTGCCAACCTTGTTGAGTATGGCGGGGGAGGGGGTCCTCGATCTCCGGTCATTTGCTGCCAACCTTGTTGAGTATGGCGGAGGGAGGGGGTCCTCGATCTCCGGTCATTTGCTGCCAACCTTGTTGAGTATGGCGGGGGAGGGGGTCCTCGATCTCCGGTCATTTGCTGCCAACCTTGTTGAGTATGGCGGGGGAGGGGGTCCTCGATCTCCGGTCATTTGCTGCCAACCTTGTTGAGTATGGCGGATGGAGGGGGTCCTCGATCTCCGGTCATTTGCTGCCAACCTTGTTGAGTATGGCGGGGGAGGGGGTCCTCGATCTCCGGTCATTTGCTGCCAACCTTGTTGAGTATGGCGGAGGGAGGGGGTCCTCGATCTCCGGTCATTTGCTGCCAACCTTGTTGAGTATGGCGGGGGAGGGGGTCCTCGATCTCCGGTCATTTGCTGCCAACCTTGTTGAGTATGGCGGGGGAGGGGGTCCTCGATCTCCGGTCATTTGCTGCCAACCTTGTTGAGTATGGCGGGGGAGGGGGTCCTCGATCTCCGGTCATTTGCTGCCAACCTTGTTGAGTATGGCGGGGGAGGGGGTCCTCGATCTCCGGTCATTTGCTGCCAACCTTGTTGAGTATGGCGGAGGGAGGGGGTTCTCGATCTCCGGTCATTTGCTGCCAACCTTGTTGAGTATGGCGGGGGAGGGGGTCCTCGATCTCCGGTCATTTGCTGCCAACCTTGTTGAGTATGGCGGGGGAGGGGGTCCTCGATCTCCGGTCATTTGCTGCCAACCTTGTTGAGTATGGCGGGGGAGGGGGTCCTCGACCTCCGGTCATTTGCTGCCAACCTTGTTGAGTATGGCGGGGGAGGGGGTCCTCGATCTCCGGTCATTTGCTGCCAACCTTGTTGAGTATGGCGGGGGAGGGGGTCCTCGATCTCCGGTCATTTGCTGCCAACCTTGTTGAGTATGGCGGGGTAGGGGGTCCTCGATCTCCGGTCATTTGCTGCCAACCTTGTTGAGTATGGCGGAGGAGGGGGTCCTCGATCTCCGGTCATTTGCTGCCAACCTTGTTGAGTATGGCGGGGGAGGGGGTCCTCGATCTCCGGTCATTTGCTGCCAACCTTGTTGAGTATGGCGGGGGAGGGGGTCCTCGATCTCCGGTCATTTGCTGCCAACCTTGTTGAGTATGGCGGGGGAGGGGGTCCTCGATCTCCGGTCATTTGCTGCCAACCTTGCGGTGTATGGCGGGGGAGGGGGTCCTCGATCTCCGGTCATTTGCTGCCAACCTTGCGGTGTATGGCGGGGGAGGGGGTCCTCGATCTCCGGTCATTTGCTGCCAACCTTGTTGAGTATGGCGGGGGAGGGGGTCCTCGATCTCCGGTCATTTGCTGCCAACCTTGTTGAGTATGGCGGAGGGAGGGGGTCCTCGATCTCCGGTCATTTGCTGCCAACCTTGTTGAGTATGGCGGGGGAGGGGGTCCTCGATCTCCGGTCATTTGCTGCCAACCTTGTTGAGTATGGCGGGGGAGGGGGTCCTCGATCTCCGGTCATTTGCTGCCAACCTTGTTGAGTATGGCGGAGGGAGGGGGTCCTCGATCTCCGGTCATTTGCTGCCAACCTTGTTGAGTATGGCGGGGGAGGGGGTCCTCGATCTCCGGTCATTTGCTGCCAACCTTGTTGAGTATGGCGGAGGGAGGGGGTCCTCGATCTCCGGTCATTTGCTGCCAACCTTGTTGAGTATGGCGGGGGAGGGGGTCCTCGATCTCCGGTCATTTGCTGCCAACCTTGTTGAGTATGGCGGGGGAGGGGGTCCTCGATCTCCGGTCATTTGCTGCCAACCTTGTTGAGTATGGCGGGGGAGGGGGTCCTCGATCTCCGGTCATTTGCTGCCAACCTTGTTGAGTATGGCGGGGGAGGGGGTCCTCGATCTCCGGTCATTTGCTGCCAACCTTGTTGAGTATGGCGGAGGGAGGGGGTCCTCGATCTCCGGTCATTTGCTGCCAACCTTGTTGAGTATGGCGGGGGAGGGGGTCCTCGATCTCCGGTCATTTGCTGCCAACCTTGTTGAGTATGGCGGGGGAGGGGGTCCTCGATCTCCGGTCATTTGCTGCCAACCTTGTTGAGTATGGCGGGGGAGGGGGTCCTCGATCTCCGGTCATTTGCTGCCAACCTTGTTGAGTATGGCGGGGGAGGGGGTCCTCGATCTCCGGTCATTTGCTGCCAACCTTGTTGAGTATGGCGGGGGAGGGGGTCCTCGATCTCCGGTCATTTGCTGCCAACCTTGTTGAGTATGGCGGGGGAGGGGGTTCTTGAGCCTGAGGAATTCAGGCCGCCTGGCTAGTGCAGTCGCTGCGAACTGTACAGGTTAATGTTTTCTTTTTGCCCGCGACAGAAAAACATCCTACACGTTACCGAGAATTCGAACCCGGGTCTCCAGAAGGAGAATCCGGCCTTCTAGCCACTCGGCCAGCCAGTTTAATTCACAAGTCTAGTTACTGCATAGACTGGTTTGTACCCACCATATCATACACACACATGTCTGGGTTTAGGCAATCTGAGAATGCATAATCTGCTGTCGAAGAACTCACATAGCCAGAATTGCTGGTGGATGGCGAAAGGTCACGCGTTTCTTCGGAGAAACGCTAGAATTCAAATAAACACTGGTAGTGCCGACACAACAAGGGCCATCAACAGGAAAAGGTCGGCCCTGGAACTGGAATGAGGATAACTAGCGAGTGAGGAGAGACGGGAATGTACAACCGACGCGTTGCCGAGTCCACAAGTTGAGTGATCTCAGAACTACGTAGCTTCAGGTCTGCCAGTAAACAGCTACCACCTATGGCTGTTAGATTGTTACTTATAATCCTGGTAGTTACTTTGTCCTTCTCTACACAGCGATATCTTCATAAGTGTTTATTGTCCATCTCAACATACGTGATCTCATCATGTGTGTTTATTGTCCATCTAAACATACCTGATATCATCAAATTATTTTATTGCTCGGCCAATTATAAATGTGACTTTTGTGTGAGAGACCACTATTATAACTGTGACTTGTGTGAAAGATCTATTATTATAAATGAAACTATTTATTAAAGATCCAATTATAAATGTTACTGTTGTGTGAGAGATCCGATATTATAAATATAACTCGTGTGAGTGATCTACTGTTGTGTGAAAGATCTACTAGTATAAATATGTCTGTTGTGCGAGAGGTCAACTATTATAAATATGTCTGTTGTGTGAGAGATTTAATAATATAAATGTGACTGTTGTGAGAGATTTAATATTATAAATGTCTGTTGTGTGCGAGATCCACTATTATAAATGTGACTATTGTTTGAGAGACCAACTATTATAAACGTGACTGTCGTGTGAGAGATCCACTAGTATAAATGTGAATATTGTGTGAAAGACCCACTATTATAAACGTGACTATTGTTTGAGAGACCAACTATTATAAACGTGACTGTCGTGTGAGAGATCCACTAGTATAAATGTGACTGTCGTGTGAGAGATCCACTAGTATAAATGTGACTGTCGTGTGAGAGATCCACTAGTATAAATGTAACTGTAGTGTGAGAGATCCACTAGTATAAATGTGAATGTAGTGTGAGAGATCCACTAGTATAAATGTAACTGTAGTGTGAGAGATCCACTAGTATACATGTAACTGTAGTGTGAGAGATCCACTAGTATAAATGTAACTGTAGTGTGAGAGATCCACTAGTATAAATGTGAATGTAGTGTGAGAGATCCACTAGTATAATTGTAACTGTAGTGTGAGAGATCCACTAGTATAAATGTAACTGTAGTGTGAGAGATCCACTAGTATAAATGTAACTGTAGTGTGAGAGATCCACTAGTATAAACGTGAATGTAGTGTGAGAGATCCACTAGTATAAATGTAACTGTAGTGTGAGAGATCCACTAGTATACATGTAACTGTAGTGTGAGAGATCCACTAGTATAAATGTAACTGTAGTGTGAGAGATCCACTAGTATAAACGTGACTGTAGTGTGAGAGATCCACTAGTATAAATGTGACTGTAGTGTGAGAGATCCACTAGTATAAATGTGAATGTAGTGTGAGAGATCCACTAGTATAATTGTAACTGTAGTGTGAGAGATCCACTAGTATAAATGTGACTGTAGTGTGAGAGATCCACTAGTATAAATCAAATCAAATCAAATCAAATCAACTTTATTAGGGTCACAAATTGGGCGCGCAGGCCCGTCTTACATTCGGCCCTTCTAATCACTCGTCTTTCATTCATCAAGAGCATTATACATTTACATAGGAAGAAAAATAAACATTGTGAAATGAATGTTGTAAACATAAACAAGGCTTATTACCATGTTATGAGGCCCATCTCCCACTTATCCATACATCACCCCACTCACACGCACACCAGGGAAACATACATACCCCATCAACCGACCCATCCCCCTCGCGCACATCCCCCACCCACACACACTGCCCTCACCTGATCCCCCAACCAAAACACACTCGCCACCCACAAACATTCCCCCACTAACCCACACATCACACGCCCATCCACATCCTCTCCCCACCCACACCTCAAACCACCCATCCCCCAGCCACATCTCCATCGACTACATATTCCCCACCCACGCACACAATCTCCCACCAACCCACACATCGCACATCCACTCACACATCCCCAAACCACACACACACATCCCCACCAACTGACATGTCCCTACCCCCACCCCCCACATCTCTCTAACCACCCATACATCCCCAAACCACTCACACACCCCACCACCCACACATGCAACTTCCACCCACCCACACGTGCCTTAACCCAATCCCCCACCACACAATCCCCCACCCGCACATCACATACACCCCCTACCACGCAATATTCCCAACCCACGCACCACTCACACACACACATATCCCTCACCAACACATCCCCACTTACACACCACACACATATCCCCCACCCAGATACCACACAATATTCCCACCCACACCCACACAGATACCCTTACCCATCCACCCCACATACCCCCACTCACACACCACAAAACATACACATACCTCACCCACACAATATCCCCAACCAACACACCACACACCTCTCCCCACCCACACACGCATTCCCTACCCGTCCACCAACACACACTCACTCACGCATACATCCTCCACTACGCACCCACACCCCCACCCACCCACCCACCCCAACCAAACATCTCTCGATCACAATACCCCTACCCACACACATAAATGTGACTGTCGTGTGAGAGATCCACTAGTATAAATGTAACTGTAGTGTGAGAGATCCACTAGTATAAATGTGAATGTAGTGTGAGAGATCCACTAGTATAAATGTAACTGTAGTGTGAGAGATCCACTAGTATAAATGTAACTGTAGTGTGAGAGATCCACTAGTATAAATGTAACTGTAGTGTGAGAGATCCACTAGTATAAATGTAAATGTAGTGTGAGAGATCCACTAGTATAAACGTGACTGTAGTGTGAGAGATCCACTAGTATAAATGTGACTGTAGTGTGAGAGATCCACTAGTATAAACGTGACTGTTGTGTGAGAGATCCACTAGTATAAATGTGACTATATTGTGAGAGATCCACTAGTATAAACGTGACTGTTGTGTGAGAGATCCAATATTATAAATGTGACTGTTGTGTGAGAGATCCAATATTATAAATGTGACTGTAGTGTGAGAGATCCACTATTAAAAATGTCACTGTTGTATGAGAGGTACACTATTATAAATGTTACTGTTTTTTAAAAGATCCACTATTATAAATGTGACTGTTGTGTGAGAGATCCAATGTTATAAATGCGACTTTTTTGTGAGAGATGCACTATTAAAAATGTGAGTGTTGTGTGAGAGATGCACTATTATAAATGTAACTGTAGTGTGAGAGATCCACTAGTATAAATGTGAATGTAGTGTGAGAGATCCACTAGTATAAACGTGACTGTAGTGTGAGAGATCCACTAGTATAAATGTGACTGTAGTGTGAGAGATCCACTAGTATAAACGTGACTGTAGTGTGAGAGATCCACTAGTATAAATGTGATTGTAGTGTGAGAGATCCACTAGTATAAACGTGACTGTTGTGTGAGAGATCCACTAGTATAAACGTGACTGTATTGTGAGAGATCCACTAGTATAAACGTGACTGTTGTGTGAGAGATCCAATATTATAAATGTGACTGTAGTGTGAGAGATCCACTATTAAAAATGTCACTGTTGTATGAGAGGTACACTATTATAAATGTTACTGTTTTGTAAAAGATCCACTATGATAAATGTGACTGTTGTGTGAGAGATCCACTAGTATAAACGTGACTGTTGTGTGAGAGATCCAATATTATAAATGTGACTGTTGTGTGAGAGATCCAATATTATAAATGTGACTGTAGTGTGAGAGATCCACTATTAAAAATGTCACTGTTGTATGAGAGGTACACTATTATAAATGTTACTGTTTTGTAAAAGATCCACTATGATAAATGTGACTGTTGTGTGAGAGATGCACTGTTATAGATGTGACGTGTGAGAGGTCCAATATTATAAATTTGACTGTTGTGTGAGAGATCCAATGTTATAAATGTGACTATTTTTGTGAGATATGCACTATTAAAAATGTGAGTGTTGTGTGAGAGATGCACTATTATAAATTTGAGTGTTGTGTGAGAGACCACTATTATAAATGTTACTGTTGTGTAAAAGATCCACTATTATAAATGTGAGTGTTGTGTGAGAGATAAAATATTATAAATGTTACTGTTGTGTAAAAGATCCACTATTATAAATGTGAGTGTTGTGTGAGAGATAAAATATTATAAATGTGACTGTTGTGTGAGAGATCCAATATTATAAATGTGACTGTTGTGTGAGAGATCCACAATTATAAATGCGCGTTGTTTAAAAGATCCACTATTATAAATGTGACTGTCGTGTGAGAGATCCACTATTATAAATGAAATGCTACACACACACACACGTTCATGTTTCTGTATGGAAGTAAATTCACATATTCTAGGCTATAGCCAGCGACAGAATACAATTCTATGGCCAGTACCTGTCCTTTCTCTCTGTCATCCCAATAACATGGGGACAGTGTGAGGCTGGATGGACACCCCAGAGCTGTAGGTGTGGGTATATAATATGGGATACTGTGAGGCTGGATGGACCTCCAGAGCTGTAGGTGTGGTTATATAACAGTGGAACACTGTGAGGCTGGATGGACCCCCAGATCTGTAGGTGTGGTTATATAACAAGGGACACTGTGAGGCTGGATGGACCCCCAGAGCTGTAGGTGTGGTTATATAACATGGGGACACTGTGAGGCTGGATGGACCCCCAGAGCTGTAGGTGTGGTTATATAACATGGGCACACTGTGAGGCTGGATGGACCCCAGAGCTGTAGGTGTGGTCATATAACAAGGGACACTGTGAGGCTGGATGGACCCCCAGATCTGTAGGTGTGGTTATATAACAAGGGACACTGTGAGGCTGGATGGACCCCCAGAGCTGTAGGTGTGGTTATATAACAGTGGGACACTGTGAGGCTGGATGGACCCCCAGATCTGTAGGTGTGGTTATATAACAAGGGACACTGTGAGGCTGGATGGACCCCCAGAGCTGTAGGTGTGGTTATATAACAGTGGGACACTGTGAGGCTGGATGGACACTCAGATCTGTAGGTGTGGTTATATAACATGGGGACACTGTGAGGCTGGATGGACCCCCAGAGCTGTACGCATGGTTATATAACATGGGGACACTGTGAGGCTGGATGGAACCCAACAGCTGTAGGTGTGGTTATATAACATGGGGACACTGTGAGGCTGGATGAACCCCAGAGCTGTACGTGTGGTTATATAACATGGGACACTGTGAGGCTGGATGGACCCCCAGAGCTGTAGGTGTGGTTGTATAACATGCGGACACTGTGAGGCTGGATGGACCCCCAGAGCTGTACGTGTGGTTATATAACATAGGGACATTGTGAGGCTGGATGGACCCCCAGAGCTGTACGTGTAGTTATATAACATAGGGACACTGTGAGGCAGGATGGACCCCCAGATCTGTAGGTGTGATTTTATAACATGCGGATACTGTGAGGTTGGATGGACCCCCAGAGCTGTACGTGTGGTTATTTAACATGCAGACACTGTGAGGCTGGATGGACCCCCAGATCTGTAGGTGTGGTTATATAACATGGGGACACTGTGAGGCTGGATGGACCCCCAGAGCTGTACGTGTAGTTATATAACATAGGGACACTGTGAGGCAGGATGGACCCCCAGATCTGTAGGTGTGGTTTTATAACATGCGGATACTGTGAGGCTGGATGGACCCCCAGAGCTGTACGTGTGGTTATTTAACATGCAGACACTGTGAGGCTGGATGGACCCCCAGATCTGTAGGTGTGGTTATATAACATGGGAACACTGTGAGGCTGGATGGACCCCCAGAGCTGTAGGTGTGGTTATATAAAATAGGGACACTGTGAGGCTGGATGGACCCTCAGAGCTGTACGTGTGGTTATATAACAAGGGACACTGTGAGGCTGGATGGACCCCCAGAGCTGTACGTGTAGTTATATAACATAGGGACACTGTGAGGCTGGATGGACCCCCAGATCTGTAGGTGTGGATATATAACATGGGGACACTGTGAGGCTGGATGGACCCCCAGATCTGTAGGTGTGCTTTTATAACATGCGGACACTGTGAGGCTGGATGGACCCCCAGAGCTGTACGTGTGGTTATATAACATGGGGACACTGTGAGGCTGGATGGACCCCCAGATCTGTAGGTGTGGTTTTATAACATGCGGACACTGTGAGGCTGGATGGACCCCCAGAGCTGTACGTGTGGTTATATAACATGGGGACACTGTGAGGCTGGATGGACCCCCAGAGCTGTAGGTGTGGTTGATGACAGAATCCTGCCCTGATGGAGACTCAAGCTCCTGGCCATTGTCACGGTAAGTGTAGTGACTACTGTGTCACATGTAACACCTAGACACACACACAAGTGTGAAAGTGTGAATGTTGTACAGTGAGACACACAGGCTGTGAGACATGTACACAGACGTGGTGAGAAATGATTGAACTAAACACACAAGAAGACCTTTTGCGCCCGGTACCAACAGAAAATACAAGTACCATGTCACAGATGCATATACAAACAGCAAACATTAAGAGAACAAACCCACACGAAAGTATATGATAGACTTTATTCAGATGACAACATGGTTGTTGAAATGTGAAAATAGAATAATGACACATGATTGATCAATGAAACAAGCCAACAAGTTCAAACCAGGAATATGTCCAATAATGCATGACCAATCCAGAATAACAATATTGCAAAGTATTTGTATGTTAGCATGCATTGCTTTAGATTCCAGTAGAAACATCACATATGTACACTGCTGTATGAGAGCGCGCACGCGCGCGCACGCACGCACGCACGCACACACACACACACACACACACACACACACACACACACACACACACACACACACACACACACACACACACACACACACACACACACACATACCACAGATAATAGAGCATGACAGTTTTCACTTATGATCGTATTAACAATACTGTCCAATGTGACATTGGTAATTGCAAGCCGAACACAAAATTTCCGTGGTTAACAAAACAATACAATGTATTTGCATGATGATGATGAGTACATGTTATAAAGAAGTATCTACATATAGCTTGTTCATTGTGTCGCACAGCAGCTGGGTGACGTTACATGGTCCACCAACCAACACTCTTATCTCACTCATTCACCAACATCAAAACAAAACAAGCATGCAAACAACCAAACACACATACACACAGAACATGTTTATATAGTGACCTCTACCCAGCCAATCAGCAGGAGATACCGGTGACCTCTACCCAGCCAATCAGCAGGAGATACCGGTGACCTCTACCCAGCCAATCAGCAGGAGATACCGGTGACCTCTACACAGCCAATCAGCAGGAGATACTGGTGACTTCTACCCAGCCAATCAGCAGGAGATACCGGTGACTTCTACCCAGCCAATCAGCAGGAGATACCGGTGACTTCTACCCAGCCAATCAGCAGGAGATACCGGTGACCTCTACCCAGCCAATCAGCAGGAGATACTGGTGACCTCTACCCAGCCAATCAGCAGGAGATACCGGTGACCTCTACCCAGCCAATCAGCAGGAGATACTGGTGACCTCTACCCAGCCAATCAGCAGGAGATACCGGTGATCTCTACCCAGCCAATCAGCAGGAGATACTGGTGACCTCTACCCAGCCAATCAGCAGGAGATACCGGTGACTTCTACCCAGCCAATCAGCAGGAGATACCGGTGACCTCTACCCAGCCAATCAGCAGGAGATACTGGTGACCTCTACCCAGCCAATCAGCAGGAGATACTGGTGACCTCTACCCAGCCAATCAGCAGGAGATACCGGTGACTTCTACCCAGCCAATCAGCAGGAGATACTGGTGACCTCTACCCAGCCAATCAGCAGGAGATACCGGTGACTTCTACCCAGCCAATCAGCAGGAGATACCGGTGACCTCTACCCAGCCAATCAGCAGGAGATACTGGTGACTTCTACCCAGCCAATCAGCAGGAGATACCGGTGACTTCTACCCAGCCAATCAGCAGGAGATACCGGTGACTTCTACCCAGCCAATCAGCAGGAGATACAGGTGACTTCTACCCAGCCAATCAGCAGGAGATACCGGTGACCTCTACCCAGCCAATCAGCAGGAGATACCGGTGACCTCTACCCAGCCAATCAGCAGGAGATACCGGTGACCTCTACCCAGCCAATCAGCAGGTGGGATTAAGGATTATCCCAGCCAGCAGGGGATATGGCACTCACTACATGAATGTTTGGGACAGAGACTGTCACGTGAGCAGCTAGCCAGCCATGTGTAATGTTACATAGTACTGTCATTTCAGTCAGCAGAATAACAGTACTGTTGTGAAAGATGAATACTGTATTGTAGTAGTGCTGTCCTGTGGTAGTTATTTGTCTACACAAGTCTGGTATTTCAGTAATGTCTACATTAAAATGTCTGGTATTTTAGTACATTCTGGTGTTAAAGTAATGTCTATACAAGTCTGGTAGTTTAGTAATGTTCAGTCTGGTATTAAAGTAATGTCTACATAAAAAGTCTGGTATTTTAGTAAAGTCCAGTCTGGTGTTAAAGTAATGTCTATACAACAAGACTGGTATTTTAGTAATGTCCAGTCTGGTGTTAAAGTAATGTCTACACAAGAAGTCTGATAACACTGTAATGTCTGCACAAGAAGACTGATAAGACTGTAATGTCTGCACAAGAAGACTGATAAGACTGTAATGTCTGCACAAGAAGACTGATAAGACTGTAATGTCTGCACAACAAGTCTGTGTAAAGATGACAAACTGATCTACTAAGTCTGCTGCAGCCACCCCTGACCTGTACCACTGACCTGTACCCGTGAAGTGTACCCCTGACCTGTACCCGTGACCTGTACCCGTGACCTGTACCCGTGACCTGTACCCGTGAAGTGTACCCCTGACCTGTACCCGTGACCTGTACCCGTGACCTGTACCCGTGACCTGTACCTGTGACCTGTACCCGTGACCTGTACCCGTGACCTGTACCTGTGACCTGTACCAGTGACCTGTACCCGTGACCTGTACCCGTGACCTGTACCCGTGAACTGAGCAGAGTGCACCCACGTGGGGGAGTGACATGCTGCTTCACCACTGCCACTGTGTCAACACATGAACCATCGCATGTCTGTCTACTGTCTGTCTACTGTCTGTCTACTGTCTGTCTACTGTCTATCTACTGTCTGTCTACTGTCTGTCTACTGTCTGTCTACTGTCTGTCTACTGTCTGTCTACTGTCTGTCTACTGAAGACACCACTCACACACATCCTCACATCAGATGAGTTCATAAAACAGACAACTTGCTACTGTTTCATCGTCTGGACTCTCATTCATTCAGCTGTTGAATGGCATCACAAAGCACCAAAATTGTTACATGTTGATGTAATATAAACAAGACAACATAGAACGCTTCACTTGTCTGTGAAATGATATGGTCATTACGGATGAGCAAATCAGGGCAGAGTCACTGAACGCGCGCACACACACACGGCACATGCTTAGATGTGCTATAACGCACCTACTTGTGTCAGCGCACCCCTAAACTAATGATTTAATCCTAGACCCTACCCATACACAGATGAGAGAGAGAGAGAGAGAGAGAGAGAGAGAGAGAGAGAGAGAGAGAGAGAGAGAGAGAGAGAGAGAGAGAGAGAGAGAGAGAGAGAGCGTACAGCTGAATGATGTCTGTTCACACTGGATACCTGAATGAGTGTCTTGTGTGTGCACAGAGACAGAGAAAATAATGAGCTATATTGTACAGACACAGAAATACCTAGCACACAGATTGAGAACATATGTCTACAACACAGACTGATGGGACATATGTCTGATACAATCAGATTTCTCCCACAAACAGACATAAGATAAGCTCAAATTTCTCCCACAGACAGACATAAGATATGCTCAAATTTCTCCCACAGACAGACATAAGATATGCTCCAGTTTCTCCCACAGACAGACATAAAATAGATATGCTCCAGTTTCTCACACAGACTAGGCAGGCCACAAGACACACACATGATTCACAAATGTCATGGTCAGCAAATGTCATGGTCAGCAAATGGGAATAATATCAGATCTCTGGTCTTATTTACAAGCTCAGTTCCCAGGGAGCATCATGTGATAATCAAGCAACAGAATAAAAAAAAAAGGGTTGGGGGTATACTTTATGAGCTGGGTAACAGGGACAAACTGCAGAACATTTCTCAACATGTCCCTAGAATTGTTTCCTTACAGGTACAGCTGCAGCTAGACAAGTGACAGAACTGTTTCCTTATAGCTCTAGTTGAAAAACTGACAGAACTGTCCCCTTACAACTCTAGTTGAACAAGTGACAGAACTGTTTCCTTACAACTGCAGCTAGACAAGTGACAGAAATGTTTCCTTACAACTGCAGCTAGACAAGTGACAGAAATGTTTCCTTACAGCTGCAGCTAGACAAGTGACAGAACTGTTTCCTTACAACTGCAGCTAGACAAGTGACAGAAATGTTTCCTTACAGCTGCAGCTAGACAAGTGACAGAACTGTTTCCTTACAACTGCAGCTAGACAAGTGACAGAACTGTTTCCTTACAACTGCAGCTAGACAAGTGACAGAAATGTTTCCTTACAGTTGCAGCTAGACAAGTGACAGAACTGTTTCCTTACAACTGCAGCTAGACAAGTGACAGAAATGTTTCCTTACAGTTGCAGCTAGACAAGTGACAGAACTGTTTCCTTACAACTGCAGCTAGACAAGTGACAGAAATGTTTCCTTACAGTTGCAGCTAGACAAGTGACAGAACTGTTTCCTTACAACTGCAGCTAGACAAGTGACAGAAATGTTTCCTTACAGCTGCAGCTAGACAAGTGACAGAACTGTTTCCTCTGATCATATAGTTCAGAATGAGAAGACAAATATACTCACCGGTAAATGTGCAGGGAAAAGGGGGGGGGGAAGAGAGATAGACAACCATTCAGTGGACAAGGGGTCTGGCCAAAGCTAGGCTGGTCTATCTGGTGCAACAGCTGGAATGTCTGTGCAGCGCTGGCAATCATCAGGAAGCCACATTGTGCCCACTTACCTGAGGAGAACGTGTGGGGGAACTGGGAATAGTTGTTGCTGCTAGTGAGGGTGAGCACACACAAGTGTCAGCTCCATCTGTGCCCTGAGTCAGCACTGTTGTAGTCTGTGCACTGCCCTGAGACAGCACTGTTGTAGTCTGTGCACTGCCCTGAGACAGCACTGTTGTAGTCTGTGCACTGCCCTGAGACAGCACTGTTGTAGTCTGTGCACTGCCCTGAGACAGCACTGTTGTAGTCTGTGCACTGATCAGGAGGCTGGAGGTGTTGCCGCTAGGGTCAGAGTTGTGTGCAGGTTGAGCTGATGAAGACTGACTCCGTGTGGGGTCAGTGCATTTTGTGTTGGTGCAGATGACCTCACTAGGCTTTGACTTGCGGCTGAGTGTATTTCGAAAGCCCTCAAACATTGTCCTTTTAGGTTTTGGTGAAGTGGTTGAATCCACTAGCAGCGAGGACAAGGTGCGTGGTTTCCCCTCGTTGTGCAGTTTTCTGCTCTCTGTTGGTGAACTAGGATGGGATGCTTTCTCAGCGGAATGTTCCTGGCTTCCTTCTCTGGGCAATTCCATCAAAGACTGCGGCAATGGACCAGGAACAGACTTGCATCGATCATCTTTGGACTGAAATCCTGCCCTCTTGCTGTCAGAATACGTTCTCAATGTCCCTGATCTTGAGGGGCTCAAATTCTGAACCCTATTTAATGGATGCGATTTGGTTTTTCTCAGTGCTGACTCTCCACAACTGGGGTTTGTGAAGTTAGGGGTTGATCTGCCAGACAAGCCAAAGACACCTGATATAACCAGATACACAGTTGCAGTCAGCAGTTCTACAGTTTGCATAATTACACGGGACACACCAGAGCTGAACCCTGCATCAACATTCTCACATGCTAGCCATGGTCTGATCAGTACATCCACACATGCAGTACAGTCAACGGGGAAGGCCTGTCTGTCACAGTGCTAATGTCTGTCTACTGACTGTGTTGATGACAGTAATGTCTGTCTACTGACTGTGTTGATGATGGTAATGTCTGTCTACTGACTGTGTTGATGATGGTAATGTCTGTCTACTGACTGTGTTGATGGTGGTAATGTCTGTCTACTGACTGTGTTGATGGTGGTAATGTCTGTCTACTGACTGTGTTGATTGTAATGTCTGTCTACTGGCTGTGTTGATGGTAATGTCTGTCTACTGACTGTGTTGATGGTAATGTCTGTCTACTGACTGTGTTGATGGTAATGTCTGTCTACTGACTGTGTTGATGGTGGTAATGTCTGTCTACTGACTGTGTTGATTGTAATGTCTGTCTACTGGCTGTGTTGATGGTAATGTCTGTCTACTGGCTGTGTTGATGGTAATGTCTGTCTACTGGCTGTGTTGATGGTAATGTCTGTCTACTGACTGTGTTGATGGTAATGTCTGTCTACTGGCTGTGTTGATGGTAATGTCTGTCTACTGGCTGTGTTGATGGTAATGTATGTCTACTGGCTGTGTTGATGATGGTAATGTCTGTCTACTGACTGTGTTGATGGTAATGTCTGTCTACTGGCTGTGTTGATGGTAATATCTGTCTACTGGCTGTGTTGATGGTAATGTCTGTCTACTGACTGTGTTGATGGTAATGTCTGTCTACTGGCTGTGTTGATGGTAATGTCTGTCTACTGGCTGTGTTGATGATGGTAATGTCTGTCTACTGACTGTGTTGATGGTAATGTCTGTCTACTGACCGTGTTGATGGTAATGTATGTCTACTGACTGTGTTGATGGTAATGTCTGTCTACTGACTGTGTTGATGATGGTAATGTCTGTCTACTGACTGTGTTGATGGTAATGTCTGTCTACTGACTGTGTTGATGGTAATGTCTGTCTACTGACTGTGTTGATGATGGTAATGTCTGTCTACTGACTGTGTTGATGGTAATGTCTGTCTACTGACTGTGTTGATGGTAATGTCTGTCTACTGACTGTGTTGATGGTAATGTCTGTCTACTGACTGTGTTGATGGTAATGTCTGTCTACTGACTGTGTTGATGGTAATGTCTGTCTACTGACTGTGTTGATGATGGTAATGTCTGTCTACTGACTGTGTTGATGGTAATGTCTGTTTACTGACTGTGTTGATGTTAATGTCTGTCTACTGGCTGTGTTGATGGTAATGTCTGTCTACTGGCTGTGTTGATGATGGTAATGTCTGTCTACTGACTGTGTTGATGGTAATGTCTGTCTACTGACTGTGTTGATGGTAATGTATGTCTACTGGCTGTGTTGATGATGGTAATGTCTGTCTACTGACTGTGTTGATGGTAATGTCTGTCTACTGGCTGTGTTGATGATGGTAATGTCTGTCTACTGACCGTGTTGATGGTAATGTCTGTCTACTGACTGTGTTGATGGTAATGTCTGTCTACTGACTGTGTTGATGGTAATGTCTGTCTACTGGCTGTGTTGATGGTAATGTCTGTCTACTGACTGTGTTGATGATGATAATGTCTGTCTACTGACTGTGTTGATGGTAATGTCTGCCTACTGACTGTGTTGATGGTAATGTATGTCTACTGACTGTGTTGATGGTAATGTCTGTCTACTGACTGTGTTGATGGTGGTAATGTCTGCCTACTGACTGTGTTGATGGTAATGTCTGTCTACTGACTGTGTTGATGATGGTAATGTCTGTCTACTGACTGTGTTGATGGTAATGTCTGTCTACTGACTGTGTTGATGGTGGTAATGTCTGTCTACTGACTGTGTTGATGGTAATGTCTGTCTACTGACTGTGTTGATGCTACTGTCTGTCTACTGACTGTGTTGATGGTAATGTCTGTCTACTGACTGTGTTGATGGTAATGTCTGTCTACTGACTGTGTTGATGGTAATGTCTGTCTACTGACTGTGTTGATGGTAATGTATGTCTACTGACTGTGTTGATGATAATGTCTTTCTACTGACTGTGTTGATGGTAATATCTGTCTACTGGCTGTGTTGATGGTAATGTCTGTCTACTGACTGTGTTGATGGTAATGTCTGTCTACTGACTGTGTTGATGATGGTAATGTCTGTCTACTGACTGTGTTGATGATGGTAATGTCTGTCTACTGACTGTGTTGATGATGGTAATGTCTGCCTACTGACTGTGTTGATGGTAATGTCTGTCTACTGACTGTGTTGATGGTGGTAATGTCTGTCTACTGACTGTGTTGATGATGGTAATGTCTGCCTACTGACTGTGTTGATGGTAATGTCTGTCTACTGACTGTGTTGATGATGGTAATGTCTGTCTACTGACTGTGTTGATGATGGTAATGTCTGTCTACTGACTGTGTTGATGATAGTAATGTCTGTCTACTGACTGTGTTGATGATGGTAATGTCTGCCTACTGACTGTGTTGATGGTAATGTCTGTCTACTGACTGTGTTGATGGTGGTAATGTCTGCCTACTGACTGTGTTGATGGTAATGTCTGTCTACTGACTGTGTTGATGATGGTAATGTCTGTCTACTGACTGTGTTGATGGTAATGTCTGTCTACTGACTGTGTTGATGGTGGTAATGTCTGTCTACTGACTGTGTTGATGGTAATGTCTGTCTACTGACTGTGTTGATGCTACTGTCTGTCTACTGACTGTGTTGATGGTAATGTCTGTCTACTGACTGTGTTGATGGTAATGTCTGTCTACTGACTGTGTTGATGCTACTGTCTGTCTACTGATTGTGATGATGGTAATGTCTGTCTACTGACTGTGTTGATGGTGGTAATGTCTGTCTATTGACTGTGTTGATGGTAATGTCTGTCTACTGACTGTGTTGATGCTACTGTCTGTCTACTGACTGTGTTGATGGTAATCTCTGTCTACTGATTGTGGTGATGGTAATGTCTGTCTACTGACTGTGTTGATGGTGGTAATGTCTGTCTATTGACTGTGTTGATGGTAATGTCTGTCTACTGACTGTGTTGATGCTACTGTCTGTCTACTGACTGTGTTGATGGTAATGTATGTCTACTGACTGTGTTGATGCTACTGTCTGTCTATTGACTGTGTTGATGGTAATGTCTGTCTACTGACTGTGTTGATGCTACTGTCTGTCTATTGACTGTGTTGATGGTAATGTATGTCTACTGACTGTGTTGATGCTACTGTGTGTAGTATCCAGCAACTAAGTTCTCAGGTAGCTCTCTCAGTGACCACCATGACTGTCACCTTTACATAATGACAAGAATAAGCACAAACATGGCAAACTGCATGCTTTTGTGTTTTATCTTACACTGTTCACATGCAACTGTGAGCAAATCACATACTGTGTGATCAAGATTGAGATGACATAGTTGATTGATGAAATACTGAGAATGCAATCACATATTTGAGAACATAGATGACAGTGTCTCAGTCATAAACATACATGATGTCTGTCATAAACACATGTGACAGTGTCTCAGTCATACATTGACAAGTTAGGGAAAATACTGAAGTGGGAGATTTCAGAATGTTCACACTGGGCATGGACTCAGTCTGTGCATCAGCTAGACTATATATACATATAGCTAAGCCATGGATGGTGCCAGCTTTACCGAATCCAGTGTGTGGTGAGGGCATGGATAGTGCCACATATCCATTCTCTGTATAACCAACTGACATCCAATCACAGATCTATTCTCTGTATAAACAACTGAGGTCTAATCACAGATCTATTCTCTGTATAAACAACTGACATCCAATCACAGATCTATTCTCTGTATAAACAACTGACGCCCAATCACAGATCTTTTTCCTATATAAACTAAAGCATTACAGTCATGACACAAAGTAAGGCATCCATACAAAGATCTATTCTCTAAAGAAACAAAGCCAGTACAATCATGACACAAAGTGAGGCATCCATTCAAAGATCTATTCTCTAAAGAAACAAAGCCAGTACAATCATGACACAAAGTAAGGCATCCATTCAAAGATCTATTCTCTAAAGAAACAAAGCCAGTACAATCATGACACAAAGTGAGGCATCCATTCAAAGATCTATTCTCTAAAGAAACAAAGCCAGTACAATCATGACACAAAGTGAGGCATCCATTCAAAGATCTATTCTCTAAAGAAACAAAGCCAGTACAATCATGACACAAAGTGAGGCATCCATTCAAAGATCTATTCTCTAAAGAAACAAAGCCAGTACAATCATGACACAAAGTGAGGCATCCATTCAAAGATCTATTCTCTAAAGAAACAAAGCCAGTACAATCATGACACAAAGTGAGGCATCCATTCAAAGATCTATTCTCTAAAGAAACAAAGCCAGTACAATCATGACACAAAGTGAGGCATCCATTCAAAGATCTATTCTCTAAAGAAACAAAGCCAGTACAATCATGACACAAAGTGAGGCATCCATTCAAAGATCTATTCTCTAAAGAAACAAAGCCAGTACAATCATGACACTAAGTACACACAAGCAATCATGAACAAAATCTGCTAGATACAACTGCTAGAATTGAAATGACAAACCAAACAAGCAGATCATGAAACCCACTAAATGAATGACATGACATATATGCAGGAACATGGCGGTAACAATCTGGCAGGTAGACACCTGCGTCTGTCTACTGTGACTAACACCCGACTGCCCCCTTCCCTATACAACAACTGTTGACTGCATCATCTGCCCTATACAACAACTGTTGACTGCATCATCTGTCCTATACAACAACTGTTGACTGCATCATCTGCCCTATACAACAACTGTTGACTGCATCATCTGCCCAGCCTCTGGCAACACTCATGATGACCTCTCAACACAACATGGGTCAGCACCCATCTACAGGAAGAGAGACTGATCCACAGAAAAGTGTTCCTGGGCTTTCCCCCAGAAGATCAATGATTGCACAAGCTTGCAGTACTTCACACAGACCTCCCCATTCAACACTGTCAACATAGGAGTCACCCACAATGTGTAGCCTGGAATATTTTGCCTCAATTCAAACTCTGTGAGTACATTGGGGATAACAGGTGCTCCACACTGGGGATAACAGTTGCTCCACATTGGGGATAACAGATGCTCCACACTGGGGATAACAGATGCTCCACACTAGAACAGTACCAGTCCCAGTCTGTATTCTGTCATGGGGTATAGAGGTAACCTACAGTCTAGGCCTGTATTCTGTCCTGGGGTATAGAGGTATCTTACAGTCTAGGTCTGTCTGTCTTCTGTCCTGGGGTATAGAGGTATCTTACAGTCTAGGCCTGTATTCTGTCCTGGGGTATAGAGGTATCTTACAGTCTAGGTCTGTCTGTCTTCTGTCCTGGGGTATAGAGGTATCTTACAGTCTAGATCTGTATTCTGTCATGGGGTATAGAGGTATCTTACAGTCTAGGCCTGTATTCTGTCCTGGGGTATAGAGGTATCTTACAGTCTAGGCCTGTATTCTGTCCTGGGGTATAGAGGTATCTTACAGTCTAGGTCTGTCTGTCTTCTGTCCTGGGGTATAGAGGTATCTTACAGTCTAGATCTGTCTTCTGTCTTGGGGTATAGAGGTATCTTACAGTCTAGGTCTGACTGTCTTCTGTCCTGGGGTATAGAGGTATCTTACAGTCTAGGCCTGTATTCTGTCCTGGGGTATAGAGGTATCTTACAGTCTAGGTCTGTCTGTCTTCTGTCCTGGGGTATAGAGGTATCTTACAGTCTAGGTCTGTCTGTCTTCTGTCCTGGGGTATAGAGGTATCTTACAGTCTAGGCCTGTATTCTGTCCTGGGGTATAGAGGTATCTTACAGTCTAGGCCTGTATTCTGTCCTGGGGTATAGAGGTATCTTACAGTCTAGGTCTGTATTCTGTCATGGGGTATAGAAGTATCTTACAGTCTAGGTCTGTATTCTGTCATGGGGTATAGAGGTATCTTACAGTCTAGATCTGTATTCTGTCCTGGGGTATAGAGGTATCTTACAGTCTAGGTCTGTATTCTGTCATGGGGTATAGAGGTATCTTACAGTCTAGGTCTGTATTCTGTCATGGGGTATAGAGGTATCTTACAGTCTAGATCTGTATTCTGTCCTGGGGTATAGAGGTATCTTACAGTCTAGATCTGTATTCTGTCCTGGGGTATAGAGGTATCTTACAGTCTAGGTCTGTATTCTGTCATGGGGTATAGAGGTATCTTACAGTCTAGGTCTGTCTGTCATCTGTCCTGGGGTATAGAGGTATCTTACAGTCTAGGCCTGTATTCTGTCCTGGGGTATAGAGGTATCTTACAGTCTAGATCTGTATTATGTCCTGGGGTATAGAGGTATCTTACAGTCTAGACCTGTTTGTCTTCTGTCCTGGGGTATAGAGGTATCTTACAGTCTAGATCTGTATTCTGTCCTGGGGTATAGAGGTATCTTACAGTCTAGATCTGTATTCTGTCCTGGGGTATAGAGGTATCTTACAGTCTAGATCTGTATTCTGTCCTGGGGTATAGAGGTATATTACAGTCTAGGTCTGTCTGTCTTCTGTCCTGGGGTATAGAGGTATCTTACAGTCTAGGTCTGTATTCTGTCCTGGGGTATAGAGGTATCTTACAGTCTAGATCTGTATTCTGTCCTGGGGTATAGAGGTATCTTACAGTCTAGGTCTGTCTGTCTTCTGTCCTGGGGTATAGAGGTATCTTACAGTCTAGGCCTGTATTCTGTCCTGGGGTATAGAGGTATCTTACAGTCTAGATCTGTATTATGTCCTGGGGTATAGAGGTATCTTACAGTCTAGACCTGTTTGTCTTCTGTCCTGGGGTATAGAGGTATCTTACAGTCTAGATCTGTATTCTGTCCTGTGGTATAGAGGTATCTTACAGTCTAGATCTGTATTCTGTCCTGGGGTATAGAGGTATCTTACAGTCTAGATCTGTATTCTGTCCTGGGGTATAGAGGTATATTACAGTCTAGGTCTGTCTGTCTTCTGTCCTGGGGTATAGAGGTATCTTACAGTCTAGGTCTGTATTCTGTCCTGGGGTATAGAGGTATCTTACAGTCTAGATCTGTATTCTGTCCTGGGGTATAGAGGTATCTTACAGTCTAGATCTGTATTCTGTCCTGGGGTATAGAGGTATCTTACAGTCTAGATCTGTATTCTGTCCTGGGGTATAGAGGTATATTACAGTCTAGGTCTGTCTGTCTTCTGTCCTGGGGTATAGAGGTATCTTACAGTCTAGGTCTGTATTCTGTCCTGGGGTATAGAGGTATCTTACAGTCTAGATCTGTATTCTGTCCTGGGGTATAGAGGTATCTTACAGTCTAGGTCTGTCTGTCTTCTGTCCTGGGGTATAGAGGTATCTTACAGTCTAGGCCTGTATTCTGTCCTGGGGTATAGAGGTATCTTACAGTCTAGATCTGTATTATGTCCTGGGGTATAGAGGTATCTTACAGTCTAGACCTGTTTGTCTTCTGTCCTGGGGTATAGAGGTATCTTACAGTCTAGATCTGTATTCTGTCCTGTGGTATAGAGGTATCTTACAGTCTAGATCTGTATTCTGTCCTGGGGTATAGAGGTATCTTACAGTCTAGATCTGTATTCTGTCCTGGGGTATAGAGGTATATTACAGTCTAGGTCTGTCTGTCTTCTGTCCTGGGGTATAGAGGTATCTTACAGTCTAGGTCTGTATTCTGTCCTGGGGTATAGAGGTATCTTACAGTCTAGATCTGTATTCTGTCCTGGGGTATAGAGGTATCTTACAGTCTAGGTCTGTCTGTCTTCTGTCCTGGGGTATAGAGGTATCTTACAGTCTAGGTCTGTCTGTCTTCTGTCCTGGGGTATAGAGGTATCTTACAGTCTAGATCTGTATTCTGTCCTGGGGTATAGAGGTATCTTACAGTCTAGGTCTGTCTGTCTTCTGTCCTGGGGTATAGAGGTATCTTACTGTCTAGACCAGTCAGTCTTCTGTCCTGGGGTATAGAGGTATCTTACAGTCTAGGCCTGTCTTTCTTCTACTGCCCTGAACTGTCAAGATATTTTAAGGTCTTTGTTTAGTCTGTTCTCTGATATTTTACAATCATAGATCTATATTAACATAATCAAACACACACACTGAGTCTTGATTGGCTGCCACCAAGAAAACCAAATCGCGGCCGCATGTGGACAGGTGAGTTAGCTTCCCACCGCAGATAAGCACCACAATGCGTGCTGACTGAACACTGGACATGTCACATCACTGGTCTATTCTGTGCTCCCAAGTGCAACTGTAAGATTGCATGATTCAGGGATACAACTTTGTCCCCTACCTTTAGATGAGACAGACATACAACATCCTCTACCTTTAGATGAGACAGACATACAACAATGTCCCCTACATGAGACAGACTTACAACTGTGTCTTCTAGATGAGACAGACATACAACTCCAAGGTTAGTTAGGAAATGACCATACTTGTCCCTGAGGCTTGCTGGAGGTAACGGAGTGACATGAGCCATCTACACTATCTCTCAGTGGCTGAGCTCTACACAATCTTTCAGTGGCTGTACAAACTATCACTCAGTGAATGAGATCTACACAATCTCTCAGTGGCTGCACAAACTATATCTCAGTGGCTGAGATCTACACAATCTTTCAGTGGCTGTACAAACTATCTCTTAGTGACTGAGATCTACACAATCTCTCAGTGGCTGAGATCTACACAATCTCTCAGTGGCTGAGATTTACACAACCTCTCAATGGCTGAGATTTACACAATCTCTCAGTGGCTGAGATCTACACAATCTCTCAGTGGCTGAGATCTACACAATCTCTCAGTGGCTGTATAAACTATCTCTTAGTGGCTGAGATCTACACAATCTCTCAGTGGCTGAGATCTACACAATCTCTCAGTGGCTGAGATCTACACAATCTCTCAGTGGCTGAGATCTACACAATCACTCAGTGGCTGAGATCTACACAATCTCTCAGTGGCTGAGATCTACACAATCTCTCAGTGGCTGAGATCTACACAATCTCTCAGTGGCTGAGATCTACACAATCTCTCAGTGGCTGAGATCTACACAATCTCTCAGTGGCTGAGATCTACACAATCTCTCAGTGGCTGAGATCTACACAATCTCTCAGTGGCTGAGATTTACACAATCTCTCAGTGGCTGAGATCTACACAACCTCTCAGTGGCTGAGATCTACACAATCTCTCAGTGGCTGAGATCTACACAACCTCTCAGTGGCTGTACAAATTATCTCTTAGTGGCTGAGATCTACACAATCTCTCAGTGGCTGAGATCTACACAACCTCTCAGTGGCTGGGCTGAGATCTACACAATCTCTCAGTGGCTGAGATCTACACAATCTCTCAGTGGCTGAGATCTACACAATCTCTCAGTGGCTGAGATCTACACAATCTCTCAGTGGCTGAGATCTACACAATCTCTCAGTGGCTGAGATCTACACAATCTCTCAGTGGCTGAGATCTACACAATCTCTCAGTGGCTGAGATCTACACAATCTCTCAGTGGCTGAGATCTACACAATCTCTCAGTGGCTGAGATCTACACAACCTCTCAGTGGCTGGGCTGAGATCTACACAATCTCTCAGTGGCTGGGTTGAGATCTACACAATCTCTCAGTGGCTGAGATCTACACAATCTCTCAGTGGCTGAGATCTACACAATCTCTCAGTGGCTGAGATCTACACAATCTCTCAGTGGCTGAGATCTACACAATCTCTCAGTGGCTGAGATCTACACAATCTCTCAGTGGCTGAGATCTACACAATCTCTCAGTGGCTGATATCTACACAATCTCTCAGTGGCTGAGATCTACACAACCTCTCAGTGGCTGAGATCTACACAACCTCTCAGTGGCTGAGATCTACACAATCTCTCAGTGGCTGAGATCTACACAATCTCTCAGTGGCTGAGATCTACACAATCTCTCAGTGGCTGAGATCTACACAATCTCTCAGTGGCTGAGATCTACACAATCTCTCAGTGGCTGAGATCTACACAATCTCTCAGTGGCTGAGATCTACACAATCTCTCAGTGGCTGAGATCTACACAACCTCTCAGTGGCTGAGATCTACACAATCTCTCAGTGGCTGAGATCTACACAACCTCTCAGTGGCTGTACAAATTATCTCTTAGTGGCTGAGATCTACACAATCTCTCAGTGGCTGAGATCTACACAATCTCTCAGTGGCTGAGATCTACACAATCTCTCAGTGGCTGAGATCTACACAATCTCTCAGTGGCTGTACAAACTAGCATCACCAGTCACAGACAATATTCCCGTGTTGTTGATCCTCCTCAGGTCTGGCAGTGTGTTCACAGAAGCATGAACATCAGGAGATGAGTGCCAGGTCCATATTGTCAATCTGACTGTCAGAAGTCCACCAGGTGATTGCTGACTGAGACTGACCTCTGCACTGATGGACTAGACAGGAGCAGCTGAAGAAGAAAAGAAGACGTGTCTACGTGCACCAGACCAGTGCTCACGGGTTGCAGACTGCATGTGCACAATTATCTGTACATCAGTCTGCCAGCTGGCAAATAGCCTGGCCACCGAGTCAGCTGTGGACGCAGACATGCATCAAGTGTCTAGTACAGGCTGATGAATGAATTTAGCAACAGGGTGTCATCCAGGAAACATCAACTGAAAGAAAAATAACAAAAGCTGTTTTCTAATTCACAGTTGAAAACATAAAAAACTACTATATAAAGAAAAGACATCAAGTGTAAACTAAATAAAACAAATACACATAATACACTTGTCCTAGCAAGCTGCTGATAGTCTGCTTCTTTCCCAAACTGGGTCATCTCAAGGCCATGTGTCTACAGCCAATACAAACTTTCTCATCTCTATCTTACCCCAATTAGATGTCTCCAGTCTATGGCATTTTGTGCCTACATTTTTAGTCTTCAGGATCATTTAACCAAGACTGAGATAACTCACTAATATAACAGTTATCTACTCAAGTCTGAGATATCTCACTAATATAATAATTATCTGATCAAGTCTGAGATATCTCACTAATATAACAATTATCTGATCAAGTCTGAGATATCTCACTAATATAACAATTATCTGATCAAGTCTGAGATACCTCACTAACATAACAATTATCTAATCAAGTCTGAGACATCTTACTAAGATAACAGTTAGCTAATTAAGTCTGAAATAACTCACTAATATAACAGTTATCTAATTACGACTGATATATCTCATTAATATAACAATTATCTGATCAAATCTGAGACATCTTACTAAGATAACAGTTACCTAATTAAGTCTGAGATATCTCACTAATATAACAATTATCTGATCAAATCTGAGATATCTTACTAAGATAACAGTTACCTAATTAAGTCTGAGATATCTCACTAATATAACAATTATCTGATCAAATCTGAGATATCTTACTAAGATAACAGTTACCTAATTAAGTCTGAGATACCTCAATAATATAACAATTATCTGATCAAGTCTGAGATACCTCACTAATATAACAATTATCTGATCAAGTCTGAGATATCTCACTAATATAACAATTATCTGATCAAGTCTGAGATATCTCACTAATATAACAATTATCTGATCAAGTCTGAGATACCTCACTAATATAACAATTATCTGATCAAGTCTGAGACATCTTACTAAGATAACAGTTAGCTAATTAAGTCTGAAATAACTCACTAATATAACAGTTATCTAATTACGACTGATATATCTCACTAATATAACAATTATCTGATCAAATCTGAGACATCTTACTAAGATAACAGTTACCTAATTAAGTCTGAGATATCTCACTAATATAACAATTATCTGATCAAATCTGAGATATCTTACTAAGACAACAGTTAGCTAATTAAGTCTGAGATAACTCACTAATAGAACAGTTATCTAATTACGGCTGACATATCTCACTAATATAACAATTATCTAATTACATCTGAGATATCTCACGATTATGAGATATTTAACTAATATAACAATTATCTAATTATGTCTGAGATTACTCACTAATATAACAATTATCTAACCAAGTCTGAGCTGTGTGGGTGGGGAATGTGTGCGTGGATGGGGAATGTGCGGGGTGTGGGTGTGTGAGTGGCTTAGGGATGTGTAGGTGGGTGAGGGATGTGTATGTGATGGGGCAGGATGCGTGAGTGGGTGGAGGATGTGTGTGGGTGAGGGTATGTGTGATCGAGAGATGTTTGGTTGGGGGTGGGTGGGTGGGTGTGAGAGTGCATAGTGGAGGATGTGTGAGTGTGTGTTGGTGGATGGCTGGGGAATGTATGTGTGGGTGGGGATATGTGTGTGGTGTGTGGGTGGGGGATGTGTGTGTGGGTGTGGGTATGTGTGGGGTGGGTGGGTGAGGGTATCTGTGTGGGTGGGGGATATGTGTGTGGTGTGGAGGCGGGGGATGTATGGTGGTATGTGGGTGTGGGATGTGTGGGTGAGGGATATGCGTGTGTGGTGCATGGGTTGGGAATATTCTGTGGTAGGGGATGTGTGTGATGTGTGTGGTAGGGGATGTGTGTGATGTGTGTGGTGGGGGATGTGGGTTAGGGCATGTGTTGGTGGGTGGAGGATGTATGTGTGGGTGGTGGGGTGTGTGAGGTCTGAGGTGTCCCATGAATGTTACAGTTATCTAATCAAGTCTGAGGTGTCCCATGAATGTTATAGTTATCTAATCAAGTCTGAGGTGTCCCATAAATGTTATAGTTTTCTAATCAAGTCTGAGGTGTCCCCTGAATGTTACAGTTATCTAATCAAGTCTAAAGTGTCCCATGAATGTTATAGTTATTTAATCAAGTCTGAGGTGTCCCCTGAATGTTACAGTTATCTAATCAAGTCTGAAGTGTCCCATGAATGTTATAGTTATTTAATAAAAGTCTGAGGTGTCCCATGAATGTTACAGTTATCTAATCAAGTCTGAAGTGTCCCATGAATGTTATAGTTCTCTAATCAAGTCTGAAGTATCCCATGAATGTTATAGTTCTATAATCAAGTCTGAAGTATCCCATGAATGTTATAGTTATTTAATCAAGTCTGAGGTGTCCCATGAATGTTATAGTTCTCTAATCAAGTCTAAAGTGTCCCATGAATGTTATAGTTATTTAATCAAGTCTGAGGTGTCCCATGAATGTTATAGTTCTATAATCAAGTCTGAAGTATCCCATGAATGTTATAGTTATTTAATCAAGTCTGAGGTGTCCCATGAATGTTATAGTTCTCTAATCAAGTCTGAGGTGTCCCATGAATGTTATAGTTATTTAATCAAGTCTGAGGTGTCCCATGAATGTTATAGTTCTCTAATCAAGTCTGAGGTGTCATATTGATGTAACCAGTAGCTGCTATCTAGTCCAATCAGAAAACTCAGCAAATCTGTTTGGTCAGTCTCATGTTGCTCACAGAGCTTGCCCAATCAGAAAATTCAGCAAATCTGTTTGGTCAGTCTCATGTTGCTCACAGAGCTTGTCCAGTGAGATTGTAGGCAGGCTCTGTGTTCTGCCCGGGATGGATGTCTCCCCCCCTCCCCCGCCATGTCCACTTGAAACTGTCATCTATGTATGGCCACCTGTCATCAACCCTAGCATCTATTCAACACAAACATGCACTACCTGGTCAATCAATAAAACAAGGCAAGGAGAAGTGAACAACATAAATAATGTGTTACCACAGTAGCAACTAGTACAACATTGATATATACAACATTTGAATAATGGAGACACAAACAATAGATTGCATTATTTATTGCATGGCATATTTCGCTGCATCTCAGCAGGTACGTACTGCAGAATTCACACAACATAAAGTAAAATAACTAGATAAATCCTTCAAGCTGAAATATACACATGTTCGCACAGTAATGTTGATTGTCTGCCACGGTATGCACAAAACTGGCCTACTTAGATTAATCATTATGGCTTCTGCAAACTTTAACAAGAAACTATTTTGTGTGTTAAACAACACGCGAAAGGCACTGTCTCTATCAAATCACATGGCCGCTTTAAGAAGAATAAAGACAAGACTTTAAACAGAAAGACATGTTAGTCAGTTTAAAATTACCGTGGTAGACAATTGACATTACTGTGCGAACATGTGTATATTTCAGCTTGTAGGATTTATCTAGTTATTTTACTTTATGTTGTGTGATTTCTGCAGTATGTACCTGACGAGATGCAGCGAAATATGCCAGGCAATAAATCGTGCAATCTATTTTTTTGTGTCTTCGTTATTCAAATTCACTACGGGAAAACATTGTTTTAAATATACAACATTGATGTATACAACATAAGGTACACACTGGTCTCTGCACTATATGTCACAACCTTTACATGTGCGCACACACATATATATATATATACACACACACACACACATACACATATATGTTAAGAGAATTGATGTCTCCAAACACTGCCCTGTTATTCTCCAGCCCTCCCACACACACACACACACATATATATACACCACACACTCACACACACACAGTAGCTCTCAGCCGTGCATCAACTTTTACACAATCTATAAAACAGTGTGACACAGAACAATCCCATTAAAACAGTGTGACAGATAACAATCCCACAGAGCAATCCCAATAAAATAGTGTGACACAGAGTAATCCCAATAAAACAGTGTGATATACAGCAATCCCAATTAAACAGTGTGACATACAGTAATCCCAATAAAACAGTGTGACATATAGTAATCCCATTAAAACAGTATGACATACTGTGATCCCATTAAAACAGTGTTACACAGAGTGATCCCAATAAAACAGTGTAACATAGAGTGATCCCAATAAAACAGTGTGACACAGAGTGATCCCAATAAAACAGTGTGACACAGAGTGATCCCAATAAAACAGTGTGACACAGAGTGATCCCAATAAAACAGTGTTACACAGAGTGATCCCAATAAAACAGTGTGACACAGAGTGATCCCAATAAAACAGTGTGACACAGAGTGATCCCAATAAAACAGTGTAACACTGAGTGATCCCAATAAAACAGTGTGACACAGATTGATCCCAATAAAACAGTGTGACACAGAGTGATCGTAATAAAACAGTGTGACATACAGTAATCCCAATAAAACAGTGTGACATACAGTAATCCCAATAAAACAGTGTGACATACAGTAATGCCAATAAAACAATGTGACATACAGTAATCCCAATGAAACAGTGTGACATACAGTGATCCCATTAAAACAGTGTTACACTGAGTAATCCCAATAAAACAGTGTTACACAGAGTGATTCCAATAAAACAGTGTTACACAGAGTGATCCGAATAAAACAGTGTTGCACAGAGTGATCCCAATAAAACAGTGTGACACAGAGTGATCCCAATAAAACAGTGTGACACTGAGTGATCCCAATAAAACAGTGTGACACAGAGTGATCCCAATAAAACAGTGTGACACAGAGTGATCCCATTAAAACAGTGTTACACAGAGTGATCCCAATAAAACAGTGTGACACAGAGTGATCCCATTAAAACAGTGTTACACAGAGTGATCCCAATAAAACAGTGTGACACAGAGTGATTCTAATAAAACAGTGTGACACAGAGTGATCCCATTAAAACAGTGTTACACAGAGTGATCCCAATAAAACAGTGTGACACTGAGTGATCCCAATAAAACAGCGTGACACAGAGTGATCCCAATAAAACAGTGTGACATACAGTAATCCCAATAAAACAGTGTGACACAGAGTGATCCCATTAAAAAAGTGTGACATACAGTGATCCCAATAAAACAGTGTGACATACAGTAATCCCAATAAAACAGTGTGACACTGGGTGATCCCATTAAAACAGTGTGACATACAGTGATCCCAATAAAACAGTGTGACATACAGTAATCCCAATAAAACAGTGACATACAGTAATCCCAATAATACAATGTGACATACAGTGATCCCAATAAAACAGTGTGACATAGAGAGATCCCATTAAAACACTGTGACATACAGTGATCCCATTAAAACAGTGTGACACCGAGTGACATGTGTTTGAGATAAAATGACGCCACTGGGTGTGAAGTCATGACCCACAGACAAAACTGACATCACACATAGACAACACTGACATCACACATAGACAACACTGATGTCACACACAGACAACACTGATGTCACACACAGACAACACTGACATCACACATAGACAACACAGATGTCACACACAGACAACACTGACATCACACATAGACAACACAGATGTCACACACAGCAGCACTTACAGCTCTTTGGTGAGTTCCTTCTGGTAGGCTATGGGGGACTGTAACGCTGTGGGTGAGTGAGCAGACACATGATCAGACATGTGGTCATAGTGTGTGACACATTCATCTTCAAACATATCTACAAACACCTTTACCTACATACAAACACATGTTTTTACAAACACATATACCTACAAACACATGTATTTACAAACACATATATCTATCTAGAAACGTGTATTTACAAACACATACCTACAAACATGAGTATTTACAAACACATATATCTATCTAGAAATATGTATTTACAAACACATACCTACAAACATGTGTATTTACAAACATATATATCTACAAACACATATATCTACATACACATGTATCTACACAGAGATAGAAAGCTGATGTCCAGCTGAGAGCTAGTGTGTGGGAGTGGGGGACTATAAGATTGTGTGAGAGTTGATGTCCAGCTGAGAGCTAGTGTGTGGGAGTGGGGGACTATAAAATTGTGTGAGAGTTGATGTACAGCTGAGAGCTAGTGTGTGGGAGTGGGGGACTATAAAATTGTGTGAGAGTTGATGTACAGCTGAGAGCTAGTGTGTGGGAGTGGGGGACTTATAGATTGTGTGAGAGTTGATGTCCAGCTGAGAGCTAGTGTGTGGGAGTGGGAGACTATAAGATTGTGTGAGAGTTGATGTCCAGCTGAGAGCTAGTGTGTGGGAGTGGGGGACTATAAGATTGTGTGAGAGTTGATGTCCAGCTGAGAGCTAGTGTGTGGGAGTGGGGGACTTATAGATTGTGTGAGAGTTGATGTCCAGCTGAGAGCTAGTGTGTGGGAGTGGGGGACTATAATATTGTGTGAGAGTTGATGTACAGCTGAGAGCTAGTGTGTGGGAGTGGGGGACTTATAGATTGTGTGAGAGTTGATGTCCAGCTGAGAGCTAGTGTGTGGGAGTGGGGGACTATAAGATTGTGTGAGAGTTGATGTCCAGCTGAGAGCTAGTGTGTGGGAGTGGGGGACTATAAGATTGTGTTTGAGTTGATGTACAGCTGAGAGCTAGTGTGTGGGAGTGGGGGACTTATAGATTGTGTGAGAGTTGATGTCCAGCTGAGAGCTAGTGTGTGGGAGTGGGGGACTATAAGATTGTGTGAGAGTTGATGTCCAGCTGAGAGCTAGTGTGTGGGAGTGGGGGACTATAAGATTGTGTGAGAGTTGATGTCCAGCTGAGAGCTAGTGTGTGGGAGTGGGGGACTTATAGATTGTGTGAGAGTTGATGTACAGCTGAGAGCTAGTGTGTGGGAGTGGGGGACTATAAGATTGTGTGAGAGTTGATGTCCAGCTGAGAGCTAGTGTGTGGGAGTGGGGGACTTATAGATTGTGTGAGAGTTGATGTCCAGCTGAGAGCTAGTGTGTGGAAGTGGGGGACTTATAGATTGTGTGAGAGTTGATGTCCAGCTGAGAGCTAGTGTGTGGGAGTGGGGGACTATAAGATTGTGTGAGAGTTGATGTCCAGCTGAGAGCTATTGTGTGGGAGTGGGGGACTTATAGATTGTGTGAGAGTTGATGTACAGCTGAGAGCTAGTGTGTGGGAGTGGGGGACTTATAGATTGTGTGAGAGTTGATGTACAGCTGAGAGCTAGTGTGTGGGAGTGGGGGTCTTATAGATTGTGTGAGAGTTGATGTCCAGCTGAGAGCTAGTGTGTGGGAGTGGGGGACTATAAGATTGTGTGAGAGTTGATGTACAGCTGAGAGCTAGTGTGTGGGAGTGGGGGACTATAAGATTGTGTGAGAGTTGATGTCCAGCTGAGAGCTAGTGTGTGGGAGTGGGGGACTATAAGATTGTGTGAGAGTTGATGTCCAGCTGAGAGCTAGTGTGTGGGAGTGGGGGACTTATAGATTGTGTGAGAGTTGATGTCCAGCTGAGAGCTAGTGTGTGGGAGTGGGGGACTATAAGATTGTGTGAGAGTTGATGTCCAGCTGAGAGCTAGTGTGTGGGAGTGGGGGACTATAAGATTGTGTGAGAGTTGATGTCCAGCTGAGAGCTAGTGTGTGGGAGTGGGGGACTTATAGATTATGTGAGAGTTGATGTCCAGCTGAGAGCTAGTGTGTGGGAGTGGGGGACTATAAGATTGTGTGAGAGTTGATGTCCAGCTGAGAGCTAGTGTGTGGGAGTGGGGGACTATAAGATTGTGTGAGAGTTGATGTCCAGCTGAGAGCTAGTGTGTGGGAGTGGGGGACTATGAGATTGTGTGAGAGTTGATGTCCAGCTGAGAGCTAGTGTGTGGGAGTGGGGACTTATAGATTGTGTGAGAGTTGATGTCCAGCTGAGAGCTAGTGTGTGGGAGTGGGGGACTATAAGATTGTGTGAGAGTTGATGTCCAGCTGAGAGCTAGTGTGTGGGACTTATAGATTGTGTGAGAGTTGATGTCCAGCTGAGAGCTAGTGTGTGGGAGTGGGGGACTATAAGATTGTGTGAGAGTTGATGTCCAGCTGAGAGCTAGTGTGTGGGAGTGGGGGACTTATAGATTGTGTGAGAGTTGATGTCCAGCTGAGAGCTAGTGTGTGGGAGTGGGGGACTTATAGATTGTGTGAGAGTTGATGTCCAGCTGAGAGCTAGTGTGTGGGAGTGGGGGACTATAAGATTGTGTGAGAGTTGATGTCCAGCTGAGAGCTAGTGTGTGGGAGTGGGGGACTATAAGATTGTGTGAGAGTTGATGTCCAGCTGAGAGCTAGTGTGTGGGAGTGGGGGACTATAAGATTGTGTGAGAGTTGATGTCCAGCTGAGAGCTAGTGTGTGGGAGTGGGGGACTATAAGATTGTGTGAGAGTTGATGTCCAGCTGAGAGCTAGTGTGTGGGAGTGGGGGACTATAAGATTGTGTGAGAGTTGATGTACAGCTGAGAGCTAGTGTGTGGGAGTGGGGGACTTATAGATTGTGTGAGAGTTGATGTCCAGCTGAGAGCTAGTGTGTGGGAGTGGGGGACTATAAGATTGTGTGAGAGTTGATGTCCAGCTGAGAGCTAGTGTGTGGGAGTGGGGGACTATAAGATTGTGTGAGAGTTGATGTCCAGCTGAGAGCTAGTGTGTGGGAGTGGGGGACTATAAGATTGTGTGAGAGTTGATGTCCAGCTGAGAGCTAGTGTGTGGGAGTGGGGGACTTATAGATTGTGTGAGAGTTGATGTCCAGCTGAGAGCTAGTGTGTGGGAGTGGGGGACTTATAGATTGTGTGAGAGTTGATGTCCAGCTGAGAGCTAGTGTGTGGGATTGGGGGACTTATAGATTGTGTGAGAGTTGATGTCCAGCTGAGAGCTAGTGTGTGGGAGTGGGGGACTTATAGATTGTGTGAGAGTTGATGTACAGCTGAGAGCTAGTGTGTGGGAGTGTGGGGACTTATAGATTGTGTGAGAAAAAAAGTCGCTTAAAAGTCGACAGGGTCGACTTCATTGCACCGGGTTTTATCCCATATGGCTCGGTCTCCTTCCGCAGCGCGGAAAGCGTCGCACAAAGCACGAACTCCGTAGCTCGTGTGATGACCCACAGGAGTCTCTGAAAAATTTAACTCGTGAACCGAAGGACGTGGCCCAGAATCGAACCCACAACCTTCGAAGCCCGAGTTAAACGGCTTGACCACTTCGCCACAAAGACTCCCTAGATTGTGTGAGAGTTGATGTCCAGCTGAGAGCTAGTGCGTGGGAGTGCGGGACTTATAGATTGTGTGAGAGCTGTTGTGACAATGTGACTCTGTGGTGACCTTGCATGCAAGAAATGGAATAATTCATTACGGATTCAAACAATATGCTTAGCAAGATGGAGAAAGGAATGTTTCATGTGGAATGGCTCTCGTCGCTTCAGAGATCACAGATTGTGAGAATTGTATGGATATTTTGCCCTGGCCATGCGGGGGTACAGGGAATGAACAGGCTGATAGGCTAGCAGGGAATGCACCTCTTGGTGGCAGATTGACTATGGACAAGGGGAGGTGGTCGTGCGCTTGTGGGACCAGGTGGAGAAGGCGGAGGAACAGATTGAGAACCCATATGTGGAAGAATGAGATTGCGGGGGATCGGCAGGGGTTCTGGAAGAATCTCAAAACTGAGAGAGAAGACCAGGAGAACTTTTAATCAGATAGCGGTGGGAACGATTAGTAGTATGACTCTTCACTGGCTGTTGAATGAGGGAATGGAGCATGTATGGGAATGTCCTGAGTGCAGTGATGTCGGTTCTTAACTCAACTCAACTTTAGGCAGATTTAGTATGTGCTCTGCTATCTGCGACGCTAATCCACATGTGCACATGGCTAATTCACCAATCTTGAATTTTGTATACATGTGGTTGTGTATAAGTTTTGCTCTTAGACCACTAATAGAAAAATCAATTGAATTTAATGAAACACTCTACTTAGCCTTTGTCGACTAAGAAAAGGCATTTGATAGAGTAGATAGAAACAAGCTGTGGGAAATCCTTAAACAATATGGAGTGAGTACACATTTAACAAACCTATGTAGAAGCTCATACAACAGTGAATGCATAGTGAGAGCAACTGGAGGACACTCAGAACCCTTCATCATAAGATCCGGAGTACGACAAGGTTGTGTCCTGTCCCCTCTCTTGTTCATAACATATATAGACAACATATGTAAAGAAACCAGCCAAACACAGACCGCAAGAACACCGCATGACGAGAACACGGAAGAAGAACCAACGGCAAATTACATCATTAGAGAACTCCTGTTTGTGGATGATCAAGTACTAACAGCAAAATCAGAAGCTGAATTACAAGAACATATGAATAGTCTAAACGAAATGTGTAGGGAACATAACATGAAAATTAGCACAAGTAAAACAGAGGTAATGACTATAACTAAAGAAGAAAAAGCAACAACGATTCACCTAAACGAACATCCCTTGAAACAAGTAAAGAGTTTCAAGTACCTAGGAAGTATAATATCAAATGGTAAATCAGAAGACGAGATCGAAAATAGATGCAATAAGACAAACCAACTCATTGGACAAATGGCACCAATACTAAAGAACAAACATGTATCAATAACTACTAAGAAAGCACTTTACAACACCATCTTCCTACCAACTCTATGCTACCAATGCCAAACCTGGACAATGACAGAAAAAGAGAAAAGAAAAATCACAACAACAGAAATGAGATTCCTGAGAATACTCAATGTATCAAGTAAAGATAAGATCAGAAATGAAGAAATCAGGACTAAAGTGGGGGTTAAAGCAGCACTAGATTTTATTAGAAGGCAGCAAGTCAAATGGTTTGGCCATGCAAGTAGGTTACCAGCTAACAGCATACCACAACAAGCAATGATGTACAGACCAGAGGGAAGCAGTGGAGGAAGCCGACCACGTAAACGATGGACGCAGGGTATAACAGAGTCCATGGGAATACCGATACATGAAGCCCATAAGTGGGCACTCTCCCGCTGTTTATACTTCATCTCAACACTGCAAGGTACAAGAGGAACCTGATGAGATGAGATTAGTGGTTGCATATCTGATGAACTAATCACCATCAACATATCTGCCACTGTAAACAACATCATACACCTTATAGCTAGAAGAGGGTATCTCACAAACTAATCACCATCAACATATCTGTCATTGTCAACAACATCATACACCTTGTTGCTACAAGAGGGTATCTGATGAACTAATCACCATCAACAAATCTGTCACTGTCAACATCATACACCCTGTAGCTAGAAGAGGGTATCTGACAAACATGGAGTTTTGTCCGGGATTTCAACTAGGGGCCTCTTGCATGTTTATCAGAGAGTCAGCTAGTCTTTGTGAAAGAGTTGAGTTAAGCACTGTGAAAGAGTTAAGCACTGTGAAAGAGTTAAGCACTGTGAAAGAGTTGAGCACTGTGAAAGAGTTGAGCACTGTGAAAGAGTTAAGCACTGTGAAAAAGTTAAGCACTGTGAAAGAGTTAAGCACTGTGAACCAGTTAGCCAGTGTTAAAGAGTCAGTGAGTCACTCAAGACAGTCATTGTCAGACAGTCATTGTCAGACAGTCATTGTCAGGCAGTCATTGCCAGACAGTCATTGTCAGACAGTCATTGCCAGATGGTCATTGTCAGACAGTCAGTGCCAGATGGTCAGTACCAGATGGTCATTGTCAGACGGTCATTGCCAGACAGTCATTGTCAGACAGTCATTGCCAGACAGTCAGCCAGTATTCTAGTCAGTCAATCAGTCACTACTGTAGAATCAGTCATTTACTGTCAGACAGTCAGTCAGTTATTCAGTTACTGTCAATCAGTCAGTACTGAGGGGTTATCAGGTACACATACCTCTGAGAAAATCCCCTTGCATATCCAAAATGGAGCGGATCTGTTTGACCCACGTATCCATGTTCTCTTCAGAGTTTGCTTGGATAATCATTCGCACATCTGAGCCAGGTGTCCGATCCGTCAACTGAAACCGGAGTGGTTCCCCCTCCAGTTTGTCACACAACGACATTTTGTTTACCTGTGAACATATTAACTTGTTTACAACAACAAACAGTGACAGCTGGCATCAACAGTATAACTTGCAATAAAAACACAACTTGAAATAACAGTATAACATGTGAATAATGAAAACACAAACAATAGATTGCACGATTTATTGCCTGGCATATTTCGCTGCATCTCGTCAGGTATATACTGCAGAATACACACAACATAAAGTAAATTAACTAGATAAATCCTTCAAGTTGAAATATACACAATTTCGCACAGTAATGTCACTTATCTACCACGGTAATTTTAAGCTAACATGTCTTTCTGTTTGCACAAATCTGGCTTGCATTGATTGATCATAATTGCTTCTGCAAACTTTAACAAATGAGTATTTTGTGTGTTAAACAACATGCGAAAGGCAATGTATATCAATGTATAACATGTTACACTACCAACTTGAAATAGCAGCACAACATGCTACAATAACAACTTGAAATAACAGCATATAATGCTACAATAATAACTTGAAATAACACAACATGCTACAATAGTTTTTTGCTACACCACTATCACAAAGGCATTTGATTTGGTCAGTCGTGAGGGTCTGTTCAAGGCACTAAAGAAGATTGGCTGCCCACCAACTCTTCTGTCCATTGTGGAATCATTCCACACAGGCATGAAGGGTATAATCAAGTTTGATGGTGCAACTTCTGAAGAGTTTGAAATCAAGAGTGGAGTTAAGCAAGGTTGTGTACTAGTTCCCACCCTCTTTGGAATATACTTTTTACTTCTACTGAAATATGCCTTTCGTGATCATGATGGTGGTATATACATTCATGCCTCTACATTGCTGAAAGATTGAAGGCCAAGACCAAAATTAGGAGAGTACTGAGCACAGAGTTGCTTTTTGCAGATGACACAATTATGACCCACTCTGAGGAAGAGTTATAACACCTACTATGAATTTGGTTTAACAATTAGCAAAAAAGAAGACACAGATGACGACTCTATGTGAAAAAAGGGTTCCATCAATCTTTATTGATGACACAGAACTGTAGATAGTAGTACATTTCATATATCTAGGATCAGAGGTAAATAGCAAATTATCCTTAGATCAGGAAATCAACATCAGGATTGGAAAGCCGGCAACAACAATGAACAGGTTAAGAAAATGAATCTGAGAGAACAGGAATCTTACTGCCAAAACAAAAGTCCTTGTCTATCAAGCCTGTGTCCTTAGTACTCTTCTCTATGGCAGTGAAACCTGGACAACTTACTCACACCAAGAGAACAATTTAAACAGCTTTCATATGCAGTGTCTGCGAAGAATTCTTGGTATTAAGTGGCAAGACAAAATCACAAATACTGAAGTATTGGAAAGATCAGGTTGTGTGACGGTTTATTCCATGCTCAGTCTTCATAGACTTAGATGAATAGGACATCTCAGGAGGATGAATGATGGTAGAATATCAAAGGACATCTTTTTGGTGAATTACAGATGGGAAGGAGATCTCAGGGTCGGCCTCTACTACGATACAAAGATGTGTGTAAGCGGGACATGACTGATACAGGCATTGACATTGCAGCTGATCGTGTTGCATGGAGGGCAAAGATAAGGAATGGAATAAAGACAAAGGATTGCAGATAGGTCACACACTGAGCACGTGAGACATAAGATGGTGCACGTTGGTGGAAATGATCATGTGTTCACATGCATCCATTGTAGAAGATCATTTACCGTGTCAATTGGTCTAATCAGTCACATTTGCTACCGCCAAGGGTTGTAGTTATTAAGCATTTCTTTTCAGGAACAATGTAACAAACTATCGTCTGTCAAGACGGCAAGGTGCCAGAGATTGACAACACTGAAACATACTACAGCAGCATAACTTGCAACAACATTACCAGATAACAATGTTGCAACTTCTACAATATTTAAACAACTCATGGCAATGACACAACTTACCAAGATACAACCATGTTATTTCAGTCAATGACCACAGACAACAGATAAAACCCTCACACAGACATCAGATACACAAACCTAAGAATATACAAACAGCAAACAAAGAAACTTAAATAAACAAAAACAGCCCACAAACAGCCCATTGTTGACAAACCAACCAAACTAAAACACAAATGTATACAAACCAACCAAACTAAACCACATATGCAGACGAACAAACCAAACTAAAACACACATGTAGACAAACCAACCAAACAAAACCTCATATGTATACAAACCAACCAAACTAAAACATAAATGTGGAACAAACCAACCAAACTAAAACACACATGTAGACAAACCAACCAAACTAAAACACACATGTAGACAAACCAACCAAACTAAAACACACATGTAGACAAACCAACCAAACTAAAACACACATGTAGACAAACCAACCAAACTAAAACACACATGTAGACAAACCAATCAAACTAAAACACACATGTAGACAAACCAACCAAACTAAACCACATATGCAGATGAACAAACCAAACTAAAACACAAATGTAGACAAACCAACCAAACTAAAACACAAATGTAGACAAACCAACCAAACTAAAACACAAATGTAGACAAACCAACCAAAGTAAAACACAAATGTAGACAAACCAACCAAACTAAACCACATATGCAGATGAACAAACCAAACTAAAACACAAATGTAGACAAACCAACCAAACTAAAACACAAATGTAGACAAACCAACCAAACTAAACCACATATGCAGATGAACAAACCAAACTAAAACACAAATGTAGACAAACCAACCAAAGTAAACCACATATGCAGATGAACAAACCAAACTAAAACACAAATGTAGAACAAACCAACCAAACTAAAACACATATGCAGATGCACAAACCAAACTAAAGAAATCATTGGTAACTATAGTTACCGACCGGGATCGAACCTGTCGCCTCCAAATTATGACGGAGAGAGTGTCTACTAGAGAGTGTCTACACTCCTAGAGAGCCTACTAGAGTGTCTAGTTGATCGTGCGTCGAAGTACGCTTGTTCCTGCAGCGAGGCGCCATCGTCATTTGGAGGTGACAGGTTCGATCCCGGTTAGTAACTATAGCTTTCAGATTTTATGTTGTCTAGTGCGTCTTCTAGTCTCTACTTCCTTCTTCTCCTTCTGTGAGCACCAAATAATACTATGTGTGTTTATTTATGTAAACAAAACTAAAACACACATGCAGATAAACCAACCAAACTAAAACACACATGTAGAACAAATAAACATAACCAAAGCAGCAGCAGCATAGAAACAAAGCCGAGTCAGCACAACCCTAGCTCCACATTCAGCAGACAACAGAATGACAACAACAGCATTAGACAAGATGGACATGGCCATCTTTGTTATTTCATATCCTCAGTTCCCTTTACAATAACAGCACAGAGCTAAGATACTCAGCCATTGACCTCTCACCTTCAGGCTATTTTTGTAGATGTATGTTGGATTAGAAAAATTGCCTTTCTTGCTTTCGATCATTTCACTGAAGATGATGATTTGTTCAAAGAGAAACACTCGTCTTTCTTTGAACTTCTGCTGCCCACCGGACGACACCTCCGACACCAGCAGGGTATCCTGGGAACACAGAATCATAAGCATCAGACATGTGATCATATCAATCTGTGATATATAAACATCACATATGTGATCACATCAATCTGTGATATATAAACATCGGACATGTGATCACATAAATCTGTGATATATAAACATAGGACATGTGATCATATAAATCTGTGATATATAAACATAGGACATGTGATCACATCAATCTGTGATATATAAACATCACATATGTGATCACATCAATCTGTGATATATAAACATCGGACATGTGATCATATAAATCTGTGATATTAGGGACGTTTATTTGAAACTCGTTCCAATGGCTTTATTACAAAAGCATGAAGGAAACATTAACAGGTGTGATAGAATTAAAGAAAGCATTCATTTTGAATGAATTATGCACCATGGGTTGGTCAGAAGAAGTCGCCGCAGGCATTCAGGCAAGCATCCTATTGCTTAGGTAGGCAGCAAATGCCGTCCACAAAAAAGGATTGTGGTTGCTCACTGAACCAAGTGTATACCGCGTTCATTACGTCTGCATCTGTGTGAAATCATTGCCCCTTGAGAGCTTATTTTAGAGGTCTGAACATATTAAAATCACATGGTGACAAATCAGGACTATAGACTGAATGTTGCAGAATTTCCCACTTCTTCCTTGCTAATGCTTCCTAAGCAATCTTTACGACATGCGGACAGGTATTATCGTGCAACAAAATCACACCACGAGAAAGCATGCCGGGTCGTTTATTCTTTATGGCTTTTTGAAGCTTGTCTAGTGTTTGCAAGTAGTGGGTAGAGTTGATGTTGACACCAGGTTCTTTAAAGTCAGCCAACAATAGCCCTTCATGGTAAAAAAATGCGCTCAGCATGACCTTACCAGCGGAAACCTGTAACTTGAATTTTTTGGCGTTTGGTAATCCAGCATGCTTCCATTGCATGCTCTCTTTTGCTTCTCGGCACAAAGTGGTGACACCATGATTTATCGCCTGTCACTATGCGGAAGAGAAATGCATCACCCTCCACTCAGCAAGTGGTTCAAACACCATGCCATGCGTTCCTCTTTTTAGTGGTCGGTCAACATCCATGGTACCTACTGTAAACACACCTTCCGATAGTGCAGTTTCTTACGAACGACCTTTTGAATTGTCCCAATTGACACATCAAATTCTTTTGCTAGTGAACGTATGCTTCAACAACGGTTCATCTGTACTGCTGCATCAATTTTGGCGATGGTTTTTTTTTCTGTTGCTGCAATATGCGCTTGATCCGGCCGTCGAAAATCTGTTGTGAACTGACGTCCTTTCCAAAACATTCATGCCCATTCTGTCACTGTTGTCTTCGACACACATTTGTTACCGTACGCTGCCTGCATTCTTCAATGAATGTCCACTGGTTGACGTCCTTCAAATGAAAGAAACTGAATCACCGCTCTTTGAGCTTCCTTGGACGGATTTTGGATCAACCCGGCCATTTTCTCAATGGTCAGAAACAGAACCTATGCATCATGGGACAATAAGCACTTGCTCTTTTATTCATTGGTCAGTACTTATCACATGACTATGACATGATCATGCTCAATGTATGCAATAAAGAGCGGTGCAGCACAAATGGATTTCACATGAACGCCCCTTATATATAAACATTGGACATGTGATCACATCAATCTGTGATATATAAACATTATATAAGTGATCACGATCAGTTTGTGACTGACACGGTCCAGATGTAGGCTCATTCTATAAGGGTTCATGGTAAAAGTAACCTTTGTCAGAAACATACATTGAATCTGGTCCAACAGGCTAGGAGAGACCATTCAGGGCTAAGTATAGAAATCTGGTCCAACAGGATAGGAAATCAAATCAACTTTATTTTAAAAGGGTAATAAATTGGGCACGCAGGCCCGTCTTACATTCGGCCCTTCCAATCACTAGTCTATCGTTCATCAAGAGCATTATACATTTACATAGGAAGAAAGATAAACATTGTGAAATGAATGTTGTAAACATAATCAAGACAAATTACCATGCTATGAGGCCCATCTCCCACCTACCCATACATCACCCCAGCCATACGCACAACCCCACCTACCCACATACACGCACACAGGGACACATACATACCCCACCAACCAACCCATCCCCCCTCCCGCACATCCCCCCCCCCCCCACACACACTGTCCTCACCTGTTCCCCCAACCAAAACACATTCGCCACCCACAAACACCCCCCACCAACCCACACATCCCATGCCCACCCACATAAACATCCTAACCCACACATCCTCTCTCCCACCCACACATCCCCCAGCCACATCTCCATCGACCACATATTCCCCACCCATGCACACACATCCCCCACCACCCACACATTGCACATCCACAAACCATACGCACACATTCCCACCAACTGACATCTCTCTACCCCGACACACACACAAATCTCCCTAACCACCTATACATCCCCAATCCACTCACACACACCCCACCACCCTCACATGTATCCTCCACCCACCCACACATGCCCTAACCCAATCCCCCACCACACACACCCTCCACCCGCACATCACATACATCCTCTACCACGCAATATTCCCAACCCAGACACCGCACACATATCCATCACCAACACATCCCACACCCACATACCACCATGCATCCCCACCTACACACCACACACATATCCCCCACCCACATACCACACAATATTCCAACCCACACCCACACAGATACCCTTACCCATCCACCCACATACCCCCACCCGCACACACATAACCCACCCTCACAATATTCCAAACCAACACACCATGCACCTCTCCCCACCCACACATGCATTTCCCACCCATCTACCAACACACTTTCACTCACGCACACATCCTCCACTACGCACCCACACACCCCCACCCACCCACCTCCAACCAAACATCTCTCGATCAGATCACAATATCCCTACCCACACACATCCTCCACCCACTCACGCATCCCACCCTGACACATACACATCCCTAACACCAAGAAAGACCATTCAGGGCTAACTATAGAAATCTGGTCCAACAGGCTAGGAGAGACCATTTAGGGCTAAGTATAGAAATCTGGTCTAACAGGTTAGGAGAGACCATTCAGGGCTAACTATAGAAATCTGGTCCAACAGGCTAGGAGAGACCATTCAGGGCTAACTATAGAAATCTGGTCCAACAGGCTAGGAGAGACCATTCAGGGCTAACTATAGAAATCTGGTCCAACAGGTTAGGAGAGACCATTCAGGGCTAACTATAGAAATCTGGTCCAACAGGCTAGGAGAGACCATTCAGGGCTAACTATAGAAATCTGTTCCAACAGGCTAGGAGAGACCATTCAGGGCTAAGTATAGAAATCTGGTCCAACAGGTTAGGAGAGACCATACAGGGCTAAGTATAGAAATCTGGTCCAACAGGTTAGGAGAGACCATTCAGGGTTAAGTATAGAAATCTGGTCCAACAGGTTAGGAGAGACCATTCAGGGCTAACTATAGAAATCTGGTCCAACAGGTTAGGAGAGACCATTCAGGGCTAACTATAGAAATCTGGTCCAACAGGTTAGGAGAGACCATTCAGGGCTAACTATAGAAATCTGGTCCAACAGGCTAGGAGAGACCATTCAGGGCTAACTATAGAAATCTGGTCCAACAGGCTAGGAGAGACCATTCAGGGCTAACTATAGAAATCTGGTCCAACAGGTTAGGAGAGACCATTCAGGGTTAAGTATAGAAATCTGGTCCAACAGGTTAGGAGAGACCATTCAGGGCTAAGTATAGAAATCTGGTCCAACAGGTTAGGAGAGACCATTCAGGGCTAACTATAGAAATCTGGTCCAACAGGCTAGGAGAGACCATTCAGGGTTAAGTATAGAAATCTGGTCCAACAGGCTAGGAGAGACCATTCAGGGCTAACTATAGAAATCTGGTCCAACAGGCTAGGAGAGACCATTCAGGGCTAACTATAGAAATCTGGTCCAACAGGCTAGGAGAGACCATTCAGGGCTAACTATAGAAATCTGGTCCAACAGGTTAGGAGAGACCATTCAGGGCTAACTATAGAAATCTGGTCCAACAGGCTAGGAGAGACCATTCAGGGGTAAGTATAGAAATCTGGTCCAACAGGCTAGGAGAGACCATTCAGGGCTAACTATAGAAATCTGGTCTAACAGGCTAGGAGAGACCATTCAGGGCTAACTATAGAAATCTGGTCCAACAGGCTAGGAGAGACCATTCAGGGCTAACTATAGAAATCTGGTCTAACAGGCTAGGAGAGACCATTCAGGGCTAACTATAGAAATCTGGTCCAACAGGCTAGGAGAGACCATTCAGGGCTAAGTATAGAAATCTGGTCCAACAGGTTAAGAGAGACCATTCAGGGCTAACTATAGAAATCTGGTCCAACAGGCTAGGAGAGACCATTCAGGGCTAACTATAGAAATCTGGTCCAACAGGCTAGGAGAGACCATTCAGGGCTAACTATAGAAATCTGGTCCAACAGGCTAGGAGAGACCATTCAGGGCTAACTATAGAAATCTGGTACAACAGGCTAGGAGAGACCATTCAGGGCTAACTATAGAAATCTGGTCCAACAGGCTAGGAGAGACCATTCAGGGCTAAGTATAGAAATCTGGTCTAACAGGTTAGGAGAGACCATTCAGGGCTAAGTATAGAAATCTGGTCCAACAGGCTAGGAGAGACCATTCAGGGTTAAGTATAGAAATCTGGTCCAACAGGCTAGGAGAGACCATTCAGGGCTAACTATAGAAATCTGGTCCAACAGGCTAGGAGAGACCATTCAGGGCTAACTATAGAAATCTGGTCCAACAGGCTAGGAGAGACCATTCAGGGCTAACTATAGAAATCTGGTCCAACAGGTTAGGAGAGACCATTCAGGGCTAACTATAGAAATCTGGTCCAACAGGCTAGGAGAGACCATTCAGGGGTAAGTATAGAAATCTGGTCCAACAGGCTAGGAGAGACCATTCAGGGCTAACTATAGAAATCTGGTCTAACAGGCTAGGAGAGACCATTCAGGGCTAACTATAGAAATCTGGTCCAACAGGCTAGGAGAGACCATTCAGGGCTAAGTATAGAAATCTGGTCCAACAGGTTAAGAGAGACCATTCAGGGCTAACTATAGAAATCTGGTCCAACAGGCTAGGAGAGACCATTCAGGGCTAACTATAGAAATCTGGTCCAACAGGCTAGGAGAGACCATTCAGGGCTAAGTATAGAAATCTGGTCCAACAGGCTAGGAGAGACCATTCAGGGCTAACTATAGAAATCTGGTCCAACAGGCTAGGAGAGACCATTCAGGGCTAACTATAGAAATCTGGTCCAACAGGCTAGGAGAGACCATTCAGGGCTAAGTATAGAAATCTGGTCCAACAGGCTAGGAGAGACCATTCAGGGCTAAGTATAGAAATGTGGTCTAACAGGTGGAGGTTTGTCCCTGGTGTCAGTCAGATTGAACCTGTCATCTTGTAGAGATTTGCGTCAGTCAAACTGAATCAGTCATCTTGTAGAGATTTGTCCTGGTGTCAGATTGAGAGGCCACCTGTCAATATGCCAGGCCTGGGAGGCCCACCATTCAGTATTCTCGCAGCCATTGAAGCACGCCCTACACCTTGACAGCGACATGTAAACACCTTATGTGTGACCAGTATACATTTGTCAATTTGTATGTGGTGACAATTCTCTCTTAAACAGACATCAACTTACATGAACCCTGTTTCCACTTCCACTTACATGAACCCTGTTTACATGAACCCTGTTTACACATCCACTTGCATGAACCCTGTTTACATGAACCCTATTTCCACACCCACTTGCATGAACCCTGTTTACATGAACCATATTTCCACATCCACTTGCATGAACCCTGTTTACATGAACCCTGTTTACATGAACCCTGTTTACATGAACCCTGTAACATGAACCCTGTTTCCACATCCACTTGCATGAACCCTGTTTACGTGAACCCTGTTTACATGAACCCTGTTTCCACATCCACTTGCATGAACCCTGTTTACATGAACCCTGTTTCCACATCCACTTGCATGAACCCTGTTTACATGAACCCTGTTTCCACATCCACTTGCATGAACCCTGTTTACATGAACCCTGTTTCCACATCCGCTTACATGAACCCTGTTTCCACATCCACTTGCATGAACCCTGTTTACATGAACCCTGTTTCCACATCTGATTGCATGAACCCTGTTTACATGAACCCTGTTTCCACATCCACTTGCATGAACCCTGTTTACATGAACCCTGTTTACACATCCACTTGCATGAATTTACACATCCACATCAACTAAATGCACCCCATGCATCATTATGCAAGGGTGCAGTCACTTGTGAAGCAACCAGGACTGCAAGAGCTGTGAAGAAAAGGTGGACAGAAAAACCACTGCAGGAGATCCTCCTCCTGGAATGTCAAGCATTCTTTGTCATATTGTCAAAGGCCTTATCAACCATCTTAGAACTCACGGCTCCATACTTTCAACCCCACTGGATGAAATGAATGCTCATCATCATTCTTGATGGACAAACAACACTTGCATGAACCCTGTTTACAATTACACTTGCATGAACCCTGTTTACACATCCACTTGCTTGAACCCTGTTTACATGTCAACTTACATGAACCCTGTTTACATATCCACTTACATGAACCCTGTTTACATGTCCAATTGCATAAATCCTGTTTACATGCCAACTTACATGAACCCTGTTTACACATCCACTTATGAATCCTGTTTACATGTCAACTTACATGAACCCTGTTTACACATCCACTTACATGAACCCTGTTTACATGTCAACTTACATAAACCCTGTGTACAGTCCACTTACATGAAACCTGTTTACATGTCCACTTGCATAAATCCTGTTTACATGTCAACTTATGTGAACACTATTTACATGTCAACTTATATGAACGCTGTTTACATGTCAACTTACTTGTAGCAATAACTTTCCTTGAGCAGTAATTTTCCCCTGTGGAGATAAATGAGAAAATATTGTGAATATTAAGATGTGATGGTTGAAAACAACAGAATGATGAGAAGATATAGTGAAGTGATGGTGAAAAACAGAGGATGAGAAAATATTGTGCAACCATGTGTATACAAAATTCAAGATTGGTGAATCAGACATGTGGACTGGCATAGCAGACAGCAGAGCACATACTCCAAGACTGCCCAAAATATAACATATCTAGGCAAACCTTCTGGTCTAGAGAGACAACAGTTAAATTCATACAAGAGACAACATTGCAGTTATAGACATATTTCAAGCGAACGAAAGAAGAAGAAGAAGAAGAAGAAGAAGAAGAAGAAGAAGAAGAAGAAGAAGAAGAAGAAGAAGAAGAAGAAGAAGAAGAAGAAGAAGAAGAAGAAGAAGAAGAAACTGGAGGGAAAACACAGCAATTAGTGTATGACAACTGGAGGGAAAACACAACAATTAGTGGTATCTAGAAATCATGTGTAGCTGACACGTGGTACCTTGAAGTGATGTACAGCTGACACATGTGGTATCTTGAAGTGATGTACAGTTGAGACATGTGGTATCTTGAAGTGACGTATAGCTGATACATGTGGTATCTAGAAGTGATGTATAGCTGACACGTGGTATCTTGAAGTGATGTACAGCTGACACATGTGGTATCTTGAAGTGACGTATAGCTGACACATGTGGTATCTTGAAGTGATGTATAGCTGACACATGTGGTATCTTGAAGTGATGTATAGCTGACACATGTGGTATCTTGAAGTGATGTACAGCTGACACATGTGGTATCTTGAAGTGACGTATAGCTGACACATGTGGTATCTTGAAGTGATGTATAGCTGACACATGTGGTATCTTGAAGTGATGTATAGCTGACACATGTGGTATCTTGAAGTGACGTATAGCTGACACATGTGGTATCTTGAAGTGATGTACAGCTGACACATGTGGTATCTTGAAGTGATGTACAGCTGACACATGTGGTATCTTGAAGTGATGTATAGCTGACACATGTGGTATCTTGAAGTGACGTACAGCTGACACATGTGGTATCTTGAAGTGACGTATAGCTGACACATGTGGTATCTTGAAGTGATGTATAGCTGACACATGTGGTATCTTGAAGTGATGTATAGCTGACACATGTGGTATCTTGAAGTGACGTATAGCTGACACATGTGGTATCTTGAAGTGACATACAGCTGACACATGTGGTATCTTGAAGTGACATACAGCTGACACATGTGGTACCTTGAAGTGATGTATAGCTGACACATGTGGTATCTTGAAGTGACATACAGCTGACACATGTGGTACCTTGAAGTGATGTATAGCTGACACATGTGGTACCTTGAAGTGATGTATAGCTGACACATGTGGTATACATATCTCCTGCTTATATGATTATTGTTCTACAAATAGTGACTCTATAATGCACATTTTTGCTAGTGACAACATGAAGGCAAAGCACAAGACACCTCAACTCACATCAAACCCCTGTAGTCTGCCTACTTGCATCATATCATTAGCAGCTTTAGGCACTACACACATGACATGGAGTGCTTTCTTCAGCTCTGATGTGTCTTCTTCTGCCTTTTCTGTGTATTTGAGAATGTCCTGAAATTAGAACATGGGCATCAACATAATCATTATTCACCTCATACACCCACATACACACAATTATCTTGTGCTTTATGACATGTTCCAAAATAGGCTACCTGCTACATGAGCACATTCACAGCTGCCTGCTACACTCAATCAGTTCTAGGCTGTCTGCTATATTAAACTTATAGGCTGCCACCTAAATGAAATCAATTCTAGGCTACCTGTTATACTGTGCACATTCTAGGCTACCTGTTATACTGTACACATTCTAGGCTACCTGTTATACTGTACACATTCTAGGCTACCTGTTATACTGTACACATTCTAGGCTACCTGTTATACTGTATACATTCTAGGCTACCTGTTATATTGTACACATTCTAGGCTACCTGCTATACAGTACACATTATAGGCTACCTGTTATACTGTACACATTCTAGGCTACCTGTTATACTGTACACATTCTAGGCTACCTGTTATACTGTACACATTCTAGGCTACCTGTTATACTGTACACATTCTAGGCTACCTGTTATACTGTACACATTCTAGGCTACCTGTTATATTGTACACATTCTAGGCTACCTGCTATACTGTACACATTCTAGGCTACCTGTTATACTGTACACATTCTAGGCTACCTGTTATATTGTACACATTCTAGGCTACCTGCTATACTGTACACATTCTAGGCTACCTGCTATACTGTACACATTCTAGGCTACCTGCTATACTGTACACATTTTAGGCTACCTGTTATACTGTACACATTCTAGGCTACCTGCTATACTGTACACATTCTAGGCTACCTGCTATACTGTACACATTCTAGGCTACCTGCTATACTGTACACATACTACATTGTTACGCTGAGCTTGCTGTGAGTCCTGGGCTTGTGGACTTGTGCCATGTTAAGCCATGTTCTATGTCCTGCATGATGTGTACAGAAGGACCCCAGCCAGCAAGGAGCACGCTGAGCCGTGATTGTATGGACCAGTTTGAGCGTGTACAGAATGGTCATAGTTTCTGTCAGGTAGAACTGCTATGTTCATGTTTGCTAACAGTTTAACCTACATACGCAGCTCCACAAACACCTGTGAAACATCCACAGCTCCACAAACACCTGACTGTGAAACATCCACAGCTCCACAAACACCTCACTAGTGAGATAGTCACAGCTCCTCAATGACCTGGCTGGTGAAGTAATTACAGTTCTACAATGATCTGGCTGGTGAAGTAATTACAGTTCTACAATGATCTGGCTGGTGAAGTAATTACAGTTCTACAATGATCTGGCTGGTGAAGTAATTACAGTTCTACAATGAGCTGGCTGGTGAAGTAATTACAGTTCTACAATGACCTGGCTGGTGAAGTAATTACAGTTCTACAATGACCTGGCTGGTGAAGTAATTACAGTTCTACAATGATCTGGCTGGTGAAGTAATTACAGTTCTACAATGACCTGGCTGGTGAAGTAATTACAGTTTTACAATGATCTGGCTGGTGAAGTAATTACAGTTCTACAATGATCTGGCTGGTGAAGTAATTACAGTTCTACAATGATCTGGCTGGTTAAGTAATTACAGTTTTACAATCATCTGGCTGGTGAAGTAATTACAGTTTTACAATGATCTGGCTGGTGAAGTAATTACAGTTTTACAATGATCTGGCTGGTGAAGTAATTACAGTTCTACAATGACCTGGCTGGTGAAGTAATTACAGTTCTACAATGACCTGGCTGGTGAAGTAATTACAGTTCTACAATGACCTGGCTGGTGAAGTAGCCACAGCTCAACATTGACCTGGCTGTGAAGTAGCCACAGCTCAACAATGACCTGGCTGGTAAAGTAGCCACAGTTCTATAATGACCTGGCTGGTGAAGTAGCCACAGTTCTATAATGACCTGGCTGGTAAAGTAGCCACAGTTCTATAATGACCTGGCTGGTGAAGTAGCCACAGCTCAACAATGACCTGGCTGGTGAAGTAGCCACAGCTCAACAATGACCTGGCTGGTGAAGTAGCCACAGCTGCATAATGATCTGACTGGTGAAGTAGCCAGAGTTCTACAGTTAAGTTGTTGAGTTGAGTTGAGTTGAGTCAAGAACCGACATCACTACATTCAGGACATTCCCATACGTGCTCCGTCCCCTCGTTCAACAGCCAGTGAAGAGTCACACTACTAATCGTTCCCACCGCTATCTGATTAAAAGTTCTCTTGGTCTTCCCTCTCAGTTTTGAGATTCTTCCAGAACCCCTGGCGATCCCCCACAATCTCATTCTTTCCACATATGGGTTCTCAATCTGTTCCTCCACCTTCTCCACCTGGTCCCACAAGCGCACGACCACCTCCCGCTTGTCCATAGGCAAGAAACCACCAAGAGGTGCATTCCCTGCTAGCCTATCAACCTGTTCATTCCCCCGCACCCTGCATGGCCAGGGCAAAATATCCATACAATTCTCACAATCTGCGACCTCTGAAGCGACAAGAGCGATTCCACACGAAACATTCCTTTCTCCACCTTACTAAGCATACTCTTTGAATCTGTAATGTATACAACGTGTGTTGCAGTGGTCTCCTCTAGCCAACGGAATGCTGCTGTTACTGCCTCCACTTCCATTCTCATGCTGCAGGTCGTAGTCTCATATGCCAGGCTCTCCTTTATTACTCTGTATCAGCTGTCAGTGCGGCCCACTGCCCATTCTCTGCACTCACAACCCAGTGTTATTATTACATTGTGCCAGTCCATCATGTCTTCTGGAACTTCAACCCACTCTCTTCCACGATTGATGGTCTCTAGATCACACACCTGACGTATGGAAAGTTCTGCCTGTGCCATCCAGGACCTGCCTCGTCTTAATTTATGACCCTTGACCATATCAATGGCTGCATGCAGCGGGTGATTCCTATCTGCAATTCTCAGGTACCATTTGGCCTGAAGGACCCTATGCCTATCCATGATTGTTGGTAGCACCAGGATATGCCTCATGCATATAATTGGTGTGTCTTTTGTGCACCTCAGGATTAACTGCATGGCGGCATTCTGTATGCGCTCCAACCTTTCAAGCTGGCTCTTTGATACTGTCAGCAGCCCCAAACCATACTCAATTACAGAAATTATTAACTGCTGAAAGAGCCTGTACAGCATCCTCTGATCTACCCCGGTTGCTGCCATAGCCCTCAATGCATTAAGTCCAATACCAGCCTTCACCACCAAGGCCTCCACATGATCCTTAAAAGACAAACACCTGTCAAAGGTGATACCCAAGTACTTCAATTTACTCTCTCGCCTAGGAGGACCACCATTCAACATAATACCCAGGACATCTGCCTTGACAATACGGTTATCCAAGGAGTACCACACAACTGATGCCTTGTCTGGGTTTATAACGGCCCCAGCGTCCCTGCACCACTCTGCCACCCCATTTACTGCCACCTGTAAGTCTTTCGCCAAACTGGCCCTGTCTCTGCCCTGTTTGTACACCAGCACATCATCTGCAAATGTCAAGATTCTACCCACACCTCATGTCTCAACAGCTGCGATTTTGCTGGTGTAGACATTAAAGAGAACTGGGGACAAGGCAGATCCCTGTGGCAACCCAGATGTAATAGTACATGGGTCAGAAGTCCAGGCACCCATGCGCAGTGCAACCTTATGCTCATACCACATTTCTACAATGACCTGGCTGGTGAAGTAGCCACAGCTAAACAATGACCTGGATGATGAAGTAGCCACAGCTCCACAATAACCTGGCTGTGAAGTAGCCACAGCTAAACAATGACCTGGATGATGAAGTAGCCACAGTTCTACAATCACTTTGCTGTGAAGTAGCCACAGCTCCACAATAACCTGGCTGTGAAGTAGCCACAGTTTACAGTAACTTGCCTAGTTAAGTAGCCACAGTTCTACAATGACCTGGCTGGTGAAGTAGCCACAGTTCTACAATGACCTGGCTGGTGAAGTAGCCACAGTTCTACAATGACCTGGCTGGTGAAGTAGCCACAGTTCTACAATGACCTGGCTGGTGAAGTAGCCACAGTTCTACAATCACTTGGCTGTGAAGTAGCCACAGTTTAAAATGACCTGACTACTGAAGTAGCTACAGCCCCACAATAACCTGGCTGTGAAGTAGCCACAGTTTTACAACACCCTGGTTGATGAAGTAGCCAAAGTTACAAAATTACCTGGTTGGTGAAGTAGCCGCATATATTATCTTATACATGCTCAAGTCTACCGCAGTGAATGTGTTGTGACAGACTTACTTTCAGCAACAGTTGGTAGTGCATGATTCTCTCAACTGAATGTGTTGTGACAGACTTACTTTCAGCAACATGGTAGTGCATGATTCTCTCAACTGAATGTGTTGTGACAGACTTACTTTCTGAAACAGTTGGTAGTGCATGATTCTCTCAACTGAATATGTTGTGACAGACTTACTTTCAGCAACAGTTGGTAGCGCATAATTCTCTGAACAGGTTTAATCAGCAGATCAGGCAGCATCAGTCGGTGACCCAATTTCTGTCTGACTTCCTGCAAAAGATGTTACCAGAATTTACAAGATGACCTCTATGAGGGCAAGTCATTAAGTAAGAGGAATTTTATGAATAACCTTCTTACACTAGTGTGAACCAGATCGAAGGCAGAGCGACAGCCCACCTCAGACAAGAACCAAGACAGCCGAGAAGAAGAAGGAGGAGAAAGATTTACCAGAGTCAGAAACACCGACTCAAAGACAGTCAAATGGGTTGTCAAGCATATTTAAGTGGAGCTATCAGACGAACAAATCCTGAAGCAGCTGCAAGAAGAGAATCTCCACATCCGAATCTTGAAGGCTGATCGGATCCTAACGTACTCAAAGATCCCTATGACGCTAGCTGTGGTGACGACAGAGGGCAGTGAAATGCCGATCAAAGTGATAATTAACAAGAGAGCTCAACAACCAGAACAATTCATCCCTAGAATCACACAATGCTCAAGATGTCAGAGGGTCGGCCACAGCAGAACAACATGTCGCAGTAAGACAAAGATCTGCCGATACTGTGCCAATCACTACACCTTCAAGGAATGTCCACTGGCCAAGTAGGACACAGACTTCCGAGCACCGAACAACAAAAGAAAGTACACCAACTGCCTGGGCAAGCATGGAGCAAGATACTTGGGCTGTCCACACCTCTGTGCTGTGACATGATTATCTGCTGTGATATAATTATCTGTTATATAATTATCTGCTGTGATATAATTATCTGTTGTGATATAATTATCTGTTGTGATATAATTATCTGCTGTGACATGATTATCTGCTGTGACATGATTATCTGTTGTGATATGGCTATCTGTTGTGATATGACTATCTGTTGTGATATGGCTATCTGCTGTGATATAATTATCTATTGTGACATGATTATCTGTTGTGACATGATTATCTGTTGTGACATGATTATCTGCTGTGACATGATTATCTGCTGTGACATGATTATCTGTTGTGACATGATTGTCTGTTGTGACATGATTATCTGTTGTGATATGACTATCTGCTGTGACATGATTATCTGTTGTGATATGGCTATCTGTTGTGACATGATTATCTATTGTGATATGGCTATCTGCTGTGATATAATTATCTATTGTGACATGATTATCTGTTGTGACATGATTATCTGTTGTGACATGATCATCTGCTGTGACATGATTATCTGCTGTGACATGATTATCTGTTGTGATATGACTATCTGCTGTGATATAATTATCTGTTGTGATATGATTATCTGTTGTGATATGACTATCTGCTATGACATGATTATCAGTTGTGATATGATTATCTGTTGTGATATGACTATATGTTGTGACATGATTATCTGTTGTGATATGACTATCTGTTGTGATATGACTATCTGCTGTGACATGATTATCTGTTGTGATATGGCTATCTGTTGTGATATGGCTATCTGTTGTGACATGATTATCTGTTGTGATATGATTATCTGTTGTGATAGGACTATCTGCTGTGACATGATTATCTGTTGTGACATGATTATCTGTTGTGACATGACTATCTGTTGTGACATGATTATCTGTTGTGATATGACTATCTGTTGTGATATGACTATCTGTTGTGACATGATTATCTTTTGTGACATGACTATCTGTTGTGACATGATTATCTGTTGTGATATGACTATCTGATGTGATATGACTATCTGTTGTGACATGATTATCTGATGTGATATGACTATCTGTTGTGATATGGCTATCTGCTGTGACATGATTATCTGTTGTGATATGGCTATCTGTTGTGATATAGCTATCTGTTGTGACATGATTATCTGTTGTGATATGATTATCTGTTGTGATATGACTATCTGCTGTGACATGATTATCTGTTGTGACATGATTATCTGTTGTGACATGATTATCTGTTTTGATATGACTATCTGTTGTGATATGACTATCTGCTGTGACATGATTATCTGTTGTAATATGGCTATCTGTTGTGATATGGCTATCTGTTGTGACATGATTATCTGTTGTGATATGATTATCTGTTGTGATATGACTATCTGCTGTGACATGATTATCTGTTGTGACATGATTATCTGTTGTGATATGACTATCTGCTGTGACATGATTATCTGTTGTGATATGATTATCTTTTGTGACATGATTATCTGTTGTGATATGACTATCTGCTGTGACATGATTATCTCTTGTGACATGATTATCTGTTGTGATAGGACTATTTGCTGCGACATGATTATCTGTTGTGATATGACTGCAATAACATCACCAACAGCAATAACATCACCAACAGCATTAGCATCACCAACAGAAATAACATCACAAACAGCAATAACATCACCAACAGCAATAACATCACCAACAGCAATAACATCACCAACAGCAATAACATCACCAACAGCAATAACATCACCAACAGCATTAGCATCACCAACAGCATTAGCACCACCAACAGCAATAACATCACCAACAGCATTAGCACCACCAACAGGATTAGCACCACCAACAGCAATAACATCACCAACAGCAATAACATCACCAACAGCAATAAAATCACCAACAGCAATATCACCAACAGCAATAACATCACCAACAACAATAACATCACCAACAGCATTAGCACCACCAACAACAATAACATCACCAACAACAATAACATCACCAACAGCAATAACATCACCAACAGCAATAACATCACCAACAGCAATAACATCACCAACAACAATAACATTACCAACAGCATTAGCATCACCAACAGCAATAACATCACCAACAACAATAACATTACCAACAGCATTAGCATCACCAACAGCAATAACATCACCATGCAGTGGTGATATTCCTGTCAACGATAACATGACCACCACCAGCGATGGGAGCACACACACGCACACACAAGCACACAGACAAACCTCAAAGTACGTGTCCAGGTACTCAGAGACCACGTACTCAGACTTGGGCTTGTTCTCGCAGTACTTGACGTACATGTACAGCCTCCTCTCCTAGGGCACAGACATAAGCCATGTACACGGTTACACTACTGAACAGAGTTCACAACTTGTACACACTGATTCACACATACATACAGATGCAAACTTGTTCACACAGACATACATGTGCATATTGTTCACACAGACATACAGAGATGTACACAGAATCATAGATGTACACACAGAGACAGAGTTGTGCACAGACAGCAGAGATGTACACTGACAGCATAGATGTGTACACAGACAAATATGTACAGAGAGATGTACACAGACAGCTGAGATGTGTACACGATGTACAGAGAGACATACACAGACAGCAGAGACAGGCAGAAGAGCAGACACAATCATTAATCAGGCATGACACCACAGAGATGCTGTAGGCCAGGAATAGACACAATCATCAATGAGACATGAGATCATGGGGACACTGTAGGCCAGGAGTAGACACAATCATCAATCATACATGAGACCATGGGGGTGCTGTAGGCCAGGAGTAGACACATTCATCAATCATACATGAGACCATGGGGACACTGTAGGCCAGGAATAGACACAATCATCAATCATACATGAGACCATGGGGGTGCTGTAGGCCAGGAGTAGACACAATCATCAATCATACATGAGACCATGGGGACGCTGTAGGCCAGGAGTAGACACAATCATCAATCAGATATGAGACCATGAGGATGCTGTAGGCCAGGAGTAGACACAATCATCAATCAGATATGAGACCATGTGGACACTGTAGGCAAGGAGTAGACACAATCATCAATCATACATGAGACCATGTGGACACTGTAGGCAAGGAGTAGACACAATCATCAATCATACATGAGACCATGTGGACATTGTAGGCAAGGAGTAGACACAATCATCAATCAGATACGAGACCATGTGGACACTGTAGGCAAGGAGTAGACACAATCATCAATCATACATGAGATCATGTGGACACTGTAGACCAGGAATAGACACAATCATCAATCAAATATGAGACCATAAATATGTTGTAAGTCAGGAGTAGACACAATCATGAATCAGACAAGAGACCTTGGAGATGTGGTACAAAAATCCGTCCCATGTGGTACAACAATACAATACTATGTCCCATGTTATAAACCAATACAACAATCTGTCCCTTGTAGTACAACAATACAATAATATGTTCCATGTTATACACCAATACAACAATCTGTCCCATGTAGTACAACAATACAATAATCTGTCCAATGTGGTGCAACAATACAACAGTCTATCCCACATGGTACAACACTACAACAATATGTCTCATATGGTACAACAATCTGTCTCACATTGCACAACAATCTGTCCCATGTGGTACAACAAAACAACAATCTGTCTCACATGGTACAACAATACAATAATCTGTCTCACATGCTACAACAATACAACAATCTGTCAAATGTGGTGCAACAATACAACAATCTGTCCCACATGGTACAACAATACAACAATCTGTCTCATATGGTATAACAATACAAAAATCTGTCTCACACTGTACAACAATACAACAATCTGTCAAATGTGGTACAACACTACAACAATCTGTACCATGAGGTACAACAATCTGCCCCATGTGGTACAACAACACAACAATCTGTCCCATGCGGTACAATAATACAACAATATGTCTCACATAGTACAACAATACAACAATCTGTCCCATGTAGTACAAAAATACAACAATCTGTCTCACATGGTACAACATTACAACAATCTGTCTCACATGGTGCAATAATACAACAATCTGTCTCACATGGTACAACAATACAACAAACTGTCCCATGTGGTACAACAATACAACAGTCTGTCTCACATGGTACCATAAAACAACAATCTGTCTCTCAGGGTACAACAATACAACAATCTGTCTCATGTGGTACAATAATACAACAATCTGTCTCACATGGTACAACAATACAACAATCTGTCCCATGTGGTACAATAATACAACAATCTGTCTCTCATGGTACAACAATACAAAAATCTGTCCCATGTGGTACAAAAATACAACAATCTGTCTCACATGGTACAATACTACAACAATCTGTCATACATGGTACAATACTACAACAATCTGTCCCATGTGGTACAACAATACAACAATCTGACTAACATGGTACAACAATACAACAATCTGTCCCATGTGGTACAACAATACAACAATCTGACTCACATGGTACAACAATACAACAATCTGTCCCATGTGGTACAATACAACAATCTGTCCCATGTGGTACAACAAAATACAACAATCTGTCCCATGTAGTACAACAATGCAACAATCTTTCACATGTGGTACAGCAATACAACAATCTGTCCCATGTGGTACAACAATCTGTCTCATGTGGTACAACAACCTGTCCACCATGGACTGGCCTAATGAACACCTGACAAGTGTCTGCAGTACTTACATATCTGATAAATATGGATATACAACAATCTGTCCCATGTGGTACAACAACCTGTCCACCATGGACTGGCCTAATGAACACCTGACAAGTGTCTGCAGTACTTACATATCTGATAAATATGGATATACAACAATCTGTCTCATGTGGTACAACAACCTGTCCACCATGGACTGGCCTAATGAACACCTGACAAGTGTCTGCAGTACTTACATATCTGATAAATATGGATATACAACAATCTGTCTCATGTGGTACAACAACCTGTCCACCATGGACTGGCCTAATGAACACCTGACAAGTGTCTGCAGTACTTACATATCTGATAAATATGGATATACAACAACCTGTCCACCATGGACTGGCCTAATGAACACCTGACAAGTGTCTGCAGTACTTACATATCTGATAAATATGGATATACAACAACCTGTCCACCATGGACTGGCCTAATGAACACCTGACAAGTGTCTGCAGTACTTACATATCTGATAAATATGGATATACAACAACCTGTCCACCATGGACTGGCCTAATGAACACCTGACAAGTGTCTGCAGTACTTACATATCTGATAAATATGGATCCGACTCTGGCTGGGTTGGTCAGGCACTTCTCCAGCTCAGCTAGCATGGTCCTGTGGGCAACAAGACTGCACATCTACAACTGCTTGCTGCTATCCCTCACACAATCTATCCTTCACACAATCTATCCCTCACTCAATCAATGCCTCACTCAATCAATCCCTTCTCCACAAACATTTAATATTTCATCATTCCTCCCACACACAAGTGACAACTCATATTTCCCTCCCCCATACACATTTAATATTTTATCCCTCCTCTCACACACAAATGACAAGTCATATTTTCTTTCCCCACACACATTTAATATATCATCTCTCCTCCCACACACAAGTGACACTCTGGTCTAGGATGCAACTGCCACTTACTCGTGATGCCAGTCGTAGATCTGGTGGATGTTGCCGAAGACGATTTTATCCTTTCCTTCCATTTCATCGGGCAGGGGGTTGTCTCGCATGTAGGCCATGTAGCCCTGAGGACGAGGACATTCGTCAACACTCTACAGCACCACAGGCTGGCTGGGGTATGTCATGTGACATGTGATGTGTGACTACAGGCTGGCTGGGGTATGTCATGTGACATGTGATGTGTGACTACAGGCTAGCTGGGGTATGTCATGTGACATGTGATGTGTGACTACAAGCTGGCTGGGGTATGTCATGTGACATGTGATGTGTGACTACAGGCTGGCTGGGGTATGTCATGTGACATGTGATGTGTGACTACAGGCTGGCTGGGGTATGTCGTGTGATGTGTGACTACAGGCTGGCTGGGGTATGTCATGTCATGTGACATGTGACTACAGGCTGGCTGGGTTGTGTCATGTTGTGTGATGTGTGACATGTAGACTACAGGCTGGCTAGGGTGTGTCATGTTGTGTAACATGTGACTACAGGCTGGCTGGGGTATGTCATGTTGTGTGACGTGTGACATGTGGCCACAGGCTGGCTGGCGTATGTACTGACATGTGACATGACTATAGGCTGGATGGGTTATGTAATACTGACATGTGATGTGACTATAGGCTGGATGGGTTATGTGATACTGACATGTGACGTGACTATAGGCTGGATAGGTTATATGATACTGACATGTGATGTAACTATAGGCTGGATGGGTTATCTGATACTGACATGTGACGTGACTATAGGCTGGATGGGTTATGTGATACTGACATGTGACGTGACTATAGGCTGGATGGGTTATGTGATACTGACATGTGACGTGACTATAGGCTGGATGGGTTATGTGATACTGACATGTGATGTAACTATAGGCTGGATGGGTTATGTGATACTGACATGTGACGTGACTATAGGCTGGTGGGTTATGTGATACTGATATGTGACGTGACTATAGGCTGGATGGGTTATGTGATACTGACATGTGATGTGACTATAGGCAGGATGGGTTATGTGATACTGACATGTGACGTGACTATAGGCTGGTGGGTTATGTGATACTGATATGTGACGTGACTATAGGCTGGATGGATTATGTGATACTGACATGTGATGTAACTATAGGCTGGAAGGGTTATGAAATATTGACATGTGACATGACTATAGGCTGGATGGGTTATGTGATACTGACATGTGACATGACTATTGGCTGGATGGGTTATGTGATACTGACATGTGATGTAACTATAGGCTGGATGGGTTATGAAATATTGACATGTGACATGACTATAGGCTGGATGGGTTATGTGATACTGACATGTGACATGACTATAGGCTGGATGGTTTATGTGATACTGACATGTGATGTGACTATAGGCTGGATGGGTTATGTGATACTGACATGTGACATGACTATTGGCTGGATGGGTTATGTGATACTGACATGTGACGTGACTATAGGCTGGTGGGTTATGTGATACTGATATGTGACGTGACTATAGGCTGGATGGGTTATGTGATACTGACATGTGATGTGACTATAGGCAGGATGGGTTATGTGATACTGACATGTGACGTGACTATAGGCTGGTGGGTTATGTGATACTGATATGTGACGTGACTATAGGCTGGATGGATTATGTGATACTGACATGTGATGTAACTATAGGCTGGAAGGGTTATGAAATATTGACATGTGACATGACTATAGGCTGGATGGGTTATGTGATACTGACATGTGACATGACTATTGGCTGGATGGGTTATGTGATACTGACATGTGATGTAACTATAGGCTGGATGGGTTATGAAATATTGACATGTGACATGACTATAGGCTGGATGGGTTATGTGATACTGACATGTGACATGACTATAGGCTGGATGGTTTATGTGATACTGACATGTGATGTGACTATAGGCTGGATGGGTTATGTGATACTGACATGTGACATGACTATTGGCTGGATGGGTTATGTGATACTGACATGTGACATGACTATAGGCTGGATGGTTTATGTGATACTGACATGTGATGTGACTATAGGCTGGATGGGTTATGTGATACTGACATGTGAAATGACTATTGGCTGGATGGGTTATGTGATACTGACATGTGATGTGACTATAGGCTGGATGGGTTATGTGATACTGACATGTGACGTGACTATAGGCTGGATGGGTTATGTGATACTGACATGTGACATGACTATAGGCTGGATGGGTTATGAAATACTGACATGTGACATGACTATAGGCTGGATGGTTTATGTGATACTGACATGTGACGTGACTATTGGCTGGATGGGTTATGTGATACTGACGTGTGATGTGACTACAGGCTGGACTACTAGATGAGGTAGTCTACCAGATGAGTTAAGTCTACTAGATGAGGTAGTCTACCAGATGAGGTAGTCTACCAGATGAGGTAGTCTACCAGATGAGGTAGTCTACCAGATGAGGTAGTCTACCAGATGAGGTAGTCTACCAGATAAGATAGTCTACCAGATGAGATAGTCTACTAGATGAGGTAGTCTTCTAGATGAGGTAGTCTACTAGATGAGGTAGTCTACTAGATGAGTTAGTCCACTAGATGAGGTAGTCCACTAGATGAGGTAGTCTACTAGATGAGGTAGTCCACTAGATGAGTTAGTCTACTAGATGAGGTAGTCCACTAGATGAGGTAGTCCACTAGATGAGGTAGTCTACTAGATGAGGTATTCTACTAGATGAGGTAGTCTACTAGATGAGGTAGTCCACTAGATGAGGTAGTCCACTAGATGAGGTAGTCCACTAGATGAGGTAGTCTACTAGATGAGGCAGTCCACTAGATGAGGTAGTCTACTAGATGAGGTAGTCTACTAGATGAGGTAGTCTACTAAATGAGGTAGTCTACTAGATGAGGTAGTCTACTAGATGAGGTAGTCCACTAGATGAGGTAGTCCACTAGATGAGGTAGTCTACTAGATGAGGTAGTCCACTAGATAAGGTAGTCTACTAGATGAGGTATTCTACTAGATGAGGTAGTCTACTAGATGAGGTAGTCTACTAGATGAGGTAGTCTACTAGATGAGGTAGTCCACTAGATGAGGTAGTCTACTAGATGAGGTAGTCTACTAGATGAGGTAGTCCACTAGATGAGGTAGTCTACTAGATGAGGTAGTCTACTAGATGAGGTAGTCCACTAGATGAGGTATTCTACTTGATAAGGTAGTCCACTAGATGAGGTAGTCTACTAGATGAGGTAGTCTATCACGTACCTCGACAATGCTGGCGAGGTCCTTGACATAATCCTTCTCTGTATCATACAGCTCTTGTACCACAAACCTGGTGCCACGAGAGAAGAGAACGACACACAATCTGTTAGAAGGTGATCAGGCAAAACACAATCTCTGAGAAGGTGATCAGAAGAAACAGAAGAAAAGGCTAGATAAGCTAGAAAAACTAGATAACTACTGGGTAAGGTAGTCTACTGGATAAGGAAGTCGACTAGATAACTACTCAGCGGTGTCGCCATGGGCACTAAAATGGGACCCAGCTATGCATGTGTATTTATGGGACATCTGGAACACCAGATTGAACTCAGCTATGATGGTCTTCTTCCTTCTTTTTACCGACGCTACATCAATGACGGCATCGGTCTCACTGACATGACAGAGGCAGAACTGAACCGTTTCATTAATTATGTCAAGAACTTCCATCCATCGATCAAATTCACCACAGAAATTTCCACCAACTCTGTCAATTTCCTTGACACCACTATCAAATTAAACCCTACAGGCCTCACGACCTCCGTGTACTACAAACCTACGGATGCTCACGGTTTCCTCCTGTACAGCTCATCCACCCCAAAAGCTGCAAAGATTCCATCCCATATTCCCAGCTACTCTGCCTTCATCGTATCTGTCAGGATGATAATGACTTCCCTGAGAGAGCCCATGAAATGCTTGACTTTTTCCGCAGATGGTCCTACCGAGAGAACGTCTTGTCCACAGCTTTCTATCGCATAACCCAAGTCTCGCGGGAAATGTCCCTTGTCAAACAAACGTGATCTCCTAACAATGAACCTAAGCTTATCCTCACCTTCTATCCACATGCCTATGCCATCAAGCACATTTTCCTCTGACACTGGTCTATCCTGGAATCCGATCCAACCACTCATGAGGTATTCTCCAATGGCCCTAGGATAATTTTCCGCCGAAACCAGAGCCTCAGAGACCACCTTGTGCATAGTCGCCTCCCCACGGTTACTACATCTGTGGGAACATTCAAATGCCATCGTAAGAACTGTCTGACTTGCCCAAACGTTGTTCAGACACCGGCGATTGCATTCCCCCTAGGCACCTTCTCCTTGAAAGATTCTTTTACTTGCACATCCCGCAATCTGATATATGTTATCATCTGCAAACGATGTGATGTTAAATACATTGGTCAAACTGGCAGACGCCTTGCTGACCGTTTTAGAGAACACCTCAGAGACATTAATCAGGGTGCTGACAAACCTGTCCCCAACCATTTTAATTCCTCCAACCATAATGGAGTCGACGATGTATGTGTCACTGCATTGAAACCTTGCTTCTCCAACAGCTCCATTAGGCTCAAAATTTAATGCCAATTAATCAACTCTCTGGGATGCGTCCATCCAGCAGGTATCAATACTGTTGTGGACGCCACAGTATAACTGTGCCATCTTCTCCAACTGTTTACACTGTCTATTACTATGCTGTCCCCCCCCCTCCCCCATATATTCATATCTAACTATCTCCACACCCCTATATTTTCATATCAGACTGTTCGCATATTTTTTGGCGACCTAAATCCTATCTGGCAACCTACTATACTTAAACTCTGCAGCCAAGGAGTGCCTTCGCAACTGGCAAAGCTGCCATTTCTGCTCCCGCATGGGAAGCGAGTAGTTGTGCTTTTTGTTTTTTGTATTTCATTGTTCTATCTATCTGTGTCGTCCTGTCCTTGACAAAGATTCTGAGAATCGAAACGTCGGCCGTCCTGTGTGTCGTATTGTAGGCATTTGTTGTGTTTTTTTATTTTATTATTTCATTTCATATATATATATATTGATTGCTTCTGATTTTGGATTTTCACCTGTATTCCGGTTTACGATGGATCTCCTTGTAAGGTATGTGCAACGTGTTTGTGCTAAGTACGTTTCTTCTCGCAGGAGCTAAATATACCTATTTGTTTCCAATTCATAGAAGGTGATCAGGCAAAACACAAACTGTTAGAAGGTGATCAGGGAAGACACAATCTGTTAGAAGGACACAATCTGTTAGAAGGACACAATCTGTTAGAAGGACACAATCTGTTAGAAGGTGATCAGGCAAGACACAATCTGTTAGAAGGACACAATCTGTTAGAAGGACACAATCTGTTAGAAGGTGATCAGGCAAGACACAATCTGTTAGAAGGTGATCAGACTAGACACAATCTGTTAGAAGGTGATCAGACAAGACACAATCTGTTAGAAGGTGATCAGGCAAGACACAATCTGTTAAAAGGTGATCAGGCAAGACACAATCTGTTAGAAGGTGATCAGGCAAGACACAGTCTGTTAGAAGGTGATCAGGCAAGACACAATCTGTTAGAAGGTGATCAGACAAGACACAGTCTGTTAGAAGGTGATCAGGCAAGACACAATCTGTTAGAAGGTGATCAGGCAAGACACAATCTGTTAGAAGGTGATCAGGCAAGACACAATCTGTTAGAAGGTGATCAGACAAGACACAGTCTGTTAGAAGGTGATCAGACAAGTAATCTAGAACAATAAAAACTTGTCTAGAATGGAACAGACAAAAGAACAAAAGCTAGAGAACTCAGAAATGTGTATACCTTGTGGCAACATGCAGGTGTGACAATGGGACACTGAACAAAGAACTCAGAAATGTGTATACCTTGTGGCAACATGCAGGTGTGACAATGGGACACTGAACAGAGAACTCAGAAATGTGTATACCTTGTGGCAACATGCAGGTGTGACGATGGGACACTGAACAGAGAACTCAGAAATGTGTATACCTTGAGGCAACATGCAGGTGTGACGATGGGACAGATCAGTTTTTTTTTTTAAACACACACACGCACACACACGCTCTCTCTCTCTCTCTCTCTCTCTCTCTCTCTCTCTCTCTCTCTCTCTCTCTCTCTCTCTCTCTCTCTCTCTCTCTCTCTCTCATACACACACACAGATATATATATATATATATATTGGGTTACAAGTGTCACAAAAGAACACTAATAAATCATTGGACAGAAGAACAGAACAAACAAACTTACCCAACAAGAACCCAGTACTGAAGAAGACTGGTTGTATGGACACGTACAATTGAGGACAATGAAATGTTGGACGTGTACACAGACATGAATCTGGATTACTGTGGGGGGAGGTGTACCAGGGATGTGGAGGAGTGGCAGACCACAACATGAACAGACTGAAGATGTGCACATGACAGCAATATAAGCAGGCCATCAGGCCATCACAGACATCAGACAGACATCTGGCCTGTTACAGACAGACAACACAGGCAGACATCTGGCCTGTCACAGACAGATAACACAGACAGGACATATGGCCTGTCACAGACAGACAACACAGGCAGACATCTGGCCTGTCACAGACAGACAACACAGTCAGACATCTGGTCTGTCACAGACAGACAACACAGACAGGACATCTGGCCTGTCACAGACAGACGTGTTGACAGACTTATGGGGACATTTCTGCACACAACAAGCCACATGATGATGATCTGGGTACAAATTGGGCACTGACCGGGAACGGACAGGACACTGACCGGGCACGGAGACAAGGACTAAATCTTCATGATTTGTTACTCGTCCTTGACAATGATGCCTCTAGTTCCAACCACCAACCTTCTGCGTCACATCCACACTCATCTTCTCATCACTGACAGGCAACTCAACCTCCTGCGTCACATCCACACTCATCTTCTCATCACTGACAGGCAACTCAACCTCCTGCGTCACATCCACACTCATCTTCTCATCACTGACAGGCAACTCAACCTCCTGCGTCACATCCACACTCATCTTCTCATCACTGACAAGCAACTCAACCTCCTGCATCACATCCACACTCATCTTCTCATCACTGACAGGCAACTCAACCTCCTGCGTCACATCCACACTCATCTTCTCATCACTGACAGGTAACTCAACCTCCTGCGTCACATCCACACTCATCTTCTCATCACTGACAGGCAACTCAACCTCCTGCGTCACATCCACACTCATCTTCTCATCATTGACAGGCAACTCAACCTCCTGTGTCACATCCACACTCATCTTCTCATCACTGACAGGCAACTCAACCTCCTGCGTCACATCCACACTCATCTTCTCATCACTGACAGGTAACTCAACCTCCTGCGTCACATCCACACTCATCTTCTCATCACTGACAGGCAACTCAACCTCCTGCGTCACATCCACACTCATCTTCTCATCATTGACAGGCAACTCAACCTCCTGTGTCACATCCACACTCATCTTCTCATCACTGACAGGCAACTCAACCTCCTGCGTCACATCCACACTCATCTTCTCATCACTGACAGGTAACTCAACCTCCTGCGTCACATCCACACTCATCTTCTCATCACTGACAGGCAACTCAACCTCCTGCATCACATCCACACTCATCTTCTCATCACTGACAGGTAACTCAACCTCCTGCATCACATCGACACTCATCTTCTCATCACTGACAGGTAACTCAACCTCCTGCGTCACATCCACACTCATCTTCTCATCACTGACAGGTAACTCAACCTCCTGCGTCACATCCACACTCATCTTCTCATCACTGACAGGTAACTCAACCTCCTGCGTCACATCCACACTCATCTTCTCATCACTGACAGGTAACTCAACCTCCTGCGTCACATCCACACTCATCTTCTCATCACTGACAGGTAACTCAACCTCCTGCATCACATCCACACTCATCTTCTCATCACTGACAGGCAACTCAACCTCCTGCGTCACATCCACACTCATCTTCTCATCACTGACAGGTAACTCAACCTCCTGCATCACATCGACACTCATCTTCTCATCACTGACAGGTAACTCAACCTCCTGCGTCACATCCACACTCATCTTCTCATCACTGACAGGTAACTCAACCTCCTGCGTCACATCCACACTCATCTTCTCATCACTGACAGGTAACTCAACCTCCTGCGTCACATCCACACTCATCTTCTCATCACTGACAGGTAACTCAACCTCCTGCGTCACATCCACACTCATCTTCTCATCACTGACAGGTAACTCAACCTCCTGCATCACATCCACACTCATCTTCTCATCACTGACAGGCAACTCAACCTCCTGCGTCACATCCACACTCATCTTCTCATCACTGACAGGTAACTCAACCTCCTGCGTCACATCCACACTCATCTTCTCATCACTGACAGGTAACTCAACCTCCTGCGTCACATCCACACTCATCTTCTCATCACTGACAGGTAACTCAACCTCCTGCATCACATCCACACTCATCTTCTCATCACTGGCAGGCAACTCAACCTCCTGCGTCACATCCACACTCATCTTCTCATCACTGACAGGTAACTCAACCTCCTGCGTCACATCCACACTCGTCTTCTCATCACTGACAGGCAACTCAACCTCCTGCGTCACATCCACACTCATCTTCTCATCACTGACAGGCAACTCAACCTCCTGTGTCACATCGACACTCATCTTCTCATCACTGACAGGCAACTCAACCTCCTGCGTCACATCCACACTCATCTTCTCATCACTGACAGGCAACTCAACCTCCTGCGTCACATCCACACTCATCTTCTCATCACTGGCAGGCAACTCAACCTCCTGCGTCACATCCACACTCATCTTCTCATCACTGACAGGCAACTCAACCTCCTGCGTCACATCCACACTCATCTTCTCATCACTGACAGGCAACTCAACCTCCTGCGTCACATCCACACTCATCTTCTCATCACTGACAGGCAACTCAACCTCCTGCGTCACATCCACACTCATCTTCTCATCACTGACAGGCAACTCAACCTCCTGCGTCACATCCACACTCATCTTCTCATCACTGACAGGCAACTCAACCTCCTGCGTCACATCCACACTCATCTTCTCATCACTGACAGGTAACTCAACTTACTGTCTCTTCTTGAGGTATTTGGCCTTCTCTGCCTCAACGTCCTTCTCCTCGCTGTCAGCCTTGTCATCGTCCTCCTCTTCCTCCTCCTTGGTGCTTTGATCGTTGGCCTGGTTGAATTCTTGGTCAGCAGTTGCAACTTCCTGATTGTTGGTCGTGTCCTGGCAAGGTTCCTGCAAACAACAAATGTGTTAGACAACACGACCCTTGGACACACAATCACAGCTCAGCCTTCGGCTGTAACAGTTGGATTTCACACTCACATTTTACACATAGGTTTCACATTCACATATTACATGTAGTTTTAACTTTTACATTTTACATATAGATTTCACATGTATATTTCAAATTTACATTTCTAGTGCAGATTTCCCATTTAACATGTTGGTTTAACATTTACATTTCATGTGTAGATTTCATATTTATATTTCATGTGTAGATTTCATATTTACATTTCATGTGTAGATTTCAAATTGACATTTAACATGTTGAATGATCACTTACATTTCATGTGTAGATTTAACTCTTACATGTAACACTAAAATTTATTCCATAGATTTTTTAAATTCTAGATTTAGCACTTATATTGAATATTCATATTTGACATTTGTATTTATTACTTAGATATAAAGGTATATAACATAATGTGGTTACTGACACAGATATACAGGGAGATATCACATAATGTGGTTATTGACACATATATACATGGAGATATCACATAATGTGGTTACTAACACAGATATACAGGGAGATGTCACATAATGTGGTTATTGACACAGATATACAGGGAGATATCACATAATGTGGTTATTGACACAGATATACAAGGAGACATCACATAATTTGGTTACTAACACAGATATACAGGGAGATGTCACATAATGTGGTTATTGACACAGATATACAAGGAGACATCACATAATGTGGTTATTGACACAGATATACATGGAGATATCACATAATGTGGTTACTGACATAGATAAACTAGGAGACATCACACAATGTAGTTACTGACACAGAGACTTCACATAATGTGGTTACTAACTTACATATACAAAGAGATACCACATAATGTGGTAACTGACACAGAGAGGCCAGGAGATATCACATAATGTGATTATTGATACAGAGAGATGAGCAGTTGCATGTGCTGTTTATTACTCTGCTTTTGTCCAGAAACAGCATATGTCACAACACAGAAAATGACACATTAGTGACAACATATTTAACATTATTAATAAAACTTCTATATCTGACAATGTTTTCTACAGTTGACAGTTCTATGTCCAACACTGACAGTTCTATATCTGATACTGACAAATCTATGTCCAACACTGACAGTTCTATGTCCAACACTGACAGTTCTATATCTGATACTGACAAATCTATGTCCAACACTGACAGTTCTATGTCCAACACAGACAGTTCTATATCTGACACTGACATCTCTATGTCCAACACTGACATCTCTATGTCCAACACTGACATCTCTATATCCAACACTGACAGTTCTATGTCCAACACAGACAGTTCTATATCTGACACAGACAGTTCTATATCCAACACAGACAGTTCTATGTCCAACACAGACAGTTCTATATCTGACACTGACATCTCTATATCCAACACTGACAGTTCTATGTCCATCACTGACAGTTCTATGTCCAACACTGACAGTTCTATGTCCAACACTGACATCTCTATGTCCAACACTGACATCTCTATATCCAACACTGACAGTTCTATGTACAACACTGACATCTCTATATCCAACACTGACATCTCTATATCCAACACTCACAGTTCTATATCCAACACTTACATCTCTATGTCAAACACAGACAGTTCTATACCCAACACTGACATCTCTATGTCGAACACTGACATCTCTATGTCCAACACTGACATCTCTATGTCCAACACTGACATTTCTATATCCAACACTGACATCTCTATATCCAACACTGACATCTCTATACCCAACACTCACAGTTCTATATCCAACACTTACATCTCTATGTCAAACACAGACAGTTCTATACCCAACACTGACATCTCTATGTCGAACACTGACATCTCTATGTCCAACACTGACATCTCTATGTCCAACACTGACATCTCTATATCCAACACTGACATCTCTATATCCAACACTGACATCTCTATGTCCAACACTGACATCTCTATATCCAACACTGACATCTCTATATCCAACACTGACATCTCTATGTCCAACACTGACATCTCTATATCCAACACTGACATCTCTATGTCCAACACTGACATCTCTATGTCCAACACAGACAGTTCTATATCCAACACAGACAGTTCTATATCCAACACAGACAGTTCTATATCTGACACTGACATCTCTATGTCCAACACTGACATCTCTATATCCAACACTGACATCTTTATATCCAACACTGACATCTCTATATCCAACACAGACAGTTCTATATCCAACACTGACATCTCTATGTCCAACACTGACATCTCTATGTCCAACACTGACATCTCTATATCCAACACTGACATCTCTATATCCAACACTGACATCTCTATGTCCAACACTGACATCTCTATATCCAACACTGACATCTCTATGTCCAAAACTGACATCTCTATGTCCAACACAGACAGTTCTATATCCAACACTGACATCTCTATATCCAACACTGGCAGTTCTATATCCAACACTGACATCTCTATATCCAACACTGACATCTCTATGTCCAACACTGACATCTCTATATCCAACACTCACAGTTCTATATCCAACACTTACATCTCTATGTCAAACACAGACAGTTTTATACCCAACACTGACATCTCTATGTCGAACACTGACATCTCTATGTCCAACACTGACATCTCTATGTCCAACACTGACATCTCTATATCCAACACTGACATCTCTATATCCAACACTGACATCTCTATGTCCAACACTGACATCTCTATATCCAACACTGACATCTCTATATCCAACACTGACATCTCTATGTCCAACACTGACATCTCTATATCCAACACTGACATCTCTATGTCCAACACTGACATCTCTATGTCCAACACAGACAGTTCTATATCCAACACAGACAGTTCTATATCCAACACAGACAGTTCTATATCTGACACTGACATCTCTATGTCCAACACTGACATCTCTATATCCAACACTCTCTATATCCAACACTGACATCTCTATATCCAACACTGACATCTCTATATCCAACACTGACATCTCTATGTCGAACACTGACATCTCTATGTCCACCACTGACAGTTCTATGTACAACACTGACATCTCTATATCCAACACTGACATCTCTATATCCAACACTGACATCTCTATATCCAACACTGACATCTCTATATCCAACACTGACATCTCTATATCCAACACTGACATCTCTATATCCAACACTGACATCTCTATATCCAACACTGACATCTCTATGTCCAACACTGACATCTCTATATCCAACACTGACATCTCTATGTCCAACACTGACATCTCTATGTCCAACACAGACAGTTCTATATCCAACACAGACAGTTCTATATCCAACACAGACAGTTCTATATCTGACACCTCTATGTCCAACACTGACATCTCTATATCCAACACTGACATCTCTATATCCAACACTGACATCTCTATATCCAACACTGACATCTCTATGTCAAACACTGACATCTCTATGTCCAACACTGACAGTTCTATGTACAACACTGACATCTCTATATCCAACACTGACATCTCTATGTCCAACACTGACATCTCTATGTCCAACACTGACAGTTCTATATCCAACACAGACAGTTCTATATCCAACACAGACAGTTCTATATCTGACACTGACATCTCTATGTCCAACACTGACATCTCTATATCCAACACTGACATCTCTATATCCAACACTGATAGTTCTATGTCGAACACTGACATCTCTATGTCCAACACTGACATCTCTATGTCCAACACTGACATCTCTATATCTGACACTGACATCTCTATATCCAACACTGACATCTCTATATCCAACACTGACATCTCTATATCCAACACTGACATCTCTATATCCAACACTGATAGTTCTATGTCGAACACTGACATCTCTATGTCCAACACTGACAGTTCTATTTCCAACACAGACAGTTCTATATCTGACACTGACATCTCTATATCCAACACTGACAGTTCTATGTCCAACACTGACAGTTCTATGTCCAACACTGACATCTCTATATCCAACACTGACAGTTCTATATCTGACACTGACATCTCTATATCCAACACTGACATCTCTATGTCCAACACTGACAGTTCTATATCCAACACTGACATCTCTATATCCAACACTGACAGTTCTATGTCCAACACAGACAGTTCTATATCTGATACTGACAAATCTATGTCCAACACTGACAGTTCTATGTCCAACACTGACAGTTCTATAGCTGATACTGACAAATCTATATCCAACACTGACAGTTCTATGTCCAACACAGACAGTTCTATATCTGACACTGACATCTCTATGTCCAACACTGACATCTCTATATCCAACACTGACATCTCTATATCCATCACTGACAGTTCTATGTCCAACACTGACATCTCTATATCCAACACTGACATCTCTGACAGTTCTAAGTGTGACACTTACCGCCCTGTGCCTGACAATGTTCTCTATCTGGTTGGCTAGGTCCACTGTACTGCTGGCATCAGATTGAGGCTTCAAGGACAGCTGGGAGGCCTGTGGAAACATATCAGACTGAGGCTTCAAGGACAGCTGGGAGGCATGTGGAAACATATCAGACTGAGGCTTCAAGGACAGCTGGGAGGTCTGTGGAAACATATCAGACTGAGGCTTGAAGGACAGCTGGGAGGCCTGTGGAAACATATCAGACTGAGGCTTCAAGGACAGCTGGGAGGCCTGTGGAAACATATCAGACTGAGGCTTGAAGGACAGCTGGGAGGCCTGTGGAAACATATCAGACTGAGGCTTCAAGGACAGCTGGGAGGCCTGTGGAAACATATCAGACTGAGGCTTGAAGGACATCTGGGAGGCCTGTGGAAACATATCAGACTGAGGCTTGAAGGACAGCTGGGAGGCCTGTGGAAACATATCATACTGAGGCTTCAAGGACAGCTGGGAGGCCTGTGGAAACATATCAGACTGAGGCTTGAAGGACAGCTGGGAGGTCTGTGGAAACAAATCAGACTGGGGCTGGAAGGACGGCTGGGAGGCCTGTGGAAACATATCAGACTGAGGCTTGAAGGACAGCTGGGAGGCCTGTGGAAACATATCAGACTGAGGCTTCAAGGACAGCTGAGAGGTCTGTGGAAACATATCAGACTGAGGCTTGAAGGACAGCTGGGAGGCCTGTGGAAACATATCAGACTGAGGCTTGAAGGACAGCTGGGAGGTCTGTGGAAACATATCAGACTGAGGCTTGAAGGACAGCTGGGAGGACTGTGGAAACATATCAGACTGAGGCTTGAAGGACAGTTGGGAGGACTGTGGAAACATATCAGACTGAGGCTTGAAGGACAGCTTAGAGGCCTGTGGAAACATATCAGACTGGGGCTTCAAGGATGGCTGGGAGGCCTGTGGAAACACATTAGACTGAGGCTTGAAGGACAGCTGGGAGGCCTGTGGAAACATATCAGACTGAGGCTCGAAGGACGGCTGGGAGGCCTGTGGACACACATCAGACTGAGGCTTGAAGGACAGCTGGGAGGCCTGTGGACACACATCAGACTGAGGCTTGAAGGACAGCTGGGAGGCCTGTGGAAACACATCAGACTGAGGCTTGAAGGACAGCTTGGAGGCCTGTGGAAACACATCAGACTGAGGCTTGAAGGACAGCTTGGAGGCCTGTTTAAACACATCAGACTGAGGCTTGAAGGACAGCTGGGAGGCCTGTGGAAACATATCAGACTGGGGCTTCAAGGATGGCTGGGAGGCCTGTGGAAACACATTAGACTGAGGCTTGAAGGACAGCTGGGAGGCCTGTGGAAACATATCAGACTGAGGCTTGAAGGATGGCTGGGAGGTCTGTGGAAACATATCAGACTGAGGCTTCAAGGACAGCTGGGAGGCCTGTGGAAACATATCAGACTGAGGCTTGAAGGACAGCTGGGAGGCCTGTGGAAACATATCAGACTGAGGCTTGAAGGACAGCTGGGAGGCCTGTGGAAACATATCAGACTGAGGCTTGAAGGACAGCTGGGACGAATGTGGAAACATATCAGACAGAGGCTTGAAGGACAGCTGGGACATTGTGGAAACATATCAGACTGAGGCTTGAAGGACGGCTGGGAGGCCTGTGGACACACATCAGACTGAGGCTTGAAGGACAGCTGGGAGGCCTGTGGAAACACATCAGACTGAGGCTTGAAGGACAGCTGGGAGGCCTGTGGAAACACATCAGACTGAGGCTTGAAGGACAGCTTGGAGGCCTGTTTAAACACACCAGACTGAGGCTTGAAGGACAGCTTGGAGGCCTGTTTAAACACATCAGACTGAGGCTTGAAGGACAGCTGGGAGGCCTGTGGAAACATATCAGACTGGGGCTTCAAGGATGGCTGGGAGGCCTGTGGAAACACATTAGACTGAGGCTTGAAGGACAGCTGGGAGGCCTGTGGAAACATATCAGACTGAGGCTTGAAGGATGGCTGGGAGGTCTGTGGAAACATATCAGACTGAGGCTTCAAGGACAGCTGGGAGGCCTGTGGAAACATATCAGACTGAGGCTTGAAGGACAGCTGGGAGGCCTGTGGAAACATATCAGACTGAGGCTTGAAGGACAGCTGGGAGGCCTGTGGAAACATATCAGACTGAGGCTTGAAGGACAGCTGGGACGAATGTGGAAACATATCAGACAGAGGCTTGAAGGACAGCTGGGACATTGTGGAAACATATCAGACTGAGGCTTGAAGGACAGCTGGGAGACCTGTGGAAACATATCAGACTGAGGCTTGAAGGATGGCTGGGAGGTCTGTGGAAACATATCAGACTGGGGCTTCAAGGATGGCTGGGAGGCCTGTGGAAACACATTAGACTGAGGCTTGAAGGACAGCTGGGAGGCCTGTGGAAACATATCAGACTGAGGCTCGAAGGACAGCTGGGAGGCCTGTGGAAACATATCAGACTGAGGCTTGAAGGACAGCTGGGAGGCCTGTGGACACACATCAGACTGAGGCTTGAAGGACAGCTGGGAGGCCTGTGGAAACACATCAGACTGAGGCTTGAAGGACAGCTGGGAGGCCTGTGGAAACACATCAGACTGAGGCTTGAAGGACAGCTTGGAGGCCTGTTTAAACACATCAGACTGAGGCTTGAAGGACAGCTTGGAGGCCTGTTTAAACACACCAGACTGAGGCTTGAAGGACAGCTTGGAGGCCTGTTTAAACACATCAGACTGAGGCTTGAAGGACAGCTGGGAGGCCTGTGGAAACATATCAGACTGGGGCTTCAAGGATGGCTGGGAGGCCTGTGGAAACATATCAGACTGAGGCTTGAAGGACAGCTGGGAGGCCTGTGGAAACATATCAGACTGAGGCTTGAAGGATGGCTGGGAGGTCTGTGGAAACATATCAGACTGGGGCTTCAAGGATGGCTGGGAGGCCTGTGGAAACACATTAGACTGAGGCTTGAAGGACAGCTGGGAGGCCTGTGGAAACATATCAGACTGAGGCTTGAAGGATGGCTGGGAGGTCTGTGGAAACATATCAGACTGAGGCTTCAAGGACAGCTGGGAGGCCTGTGGAAACATATCAGACTGAGGCTTGAAGGACAGCTGGGAGGCCTGTGGAAACATATCAGACTGAGGCTTGAAGGACAGCTGGGAGGCCTGTGGAAACATATCAGACTGAGGCTTGAAGGACGGCTGGGAGGCCTGTGGACACACATCAGACTGAGGCTTGAAGGACAGCTGGGAGGCCTGTGGAAACACATCAGACTGAGGCTTGAAGGACAGCTGGGAGGCCTGTGGAAACACATCAGACTGAGGCTTGAAGGACAGCTTGGAGGCCTGTTTAAACACACCAGACTGAGGCTTGAAGGACAGCTTGGAGGCCTGTTTAAACACATCAGACTGAGGCTTGAAGGACAGCTGGGAGGCCTGTGGAAACATATCAGACTGGGGCTTCAAGGATGGCTGGGAGGCCTGTGGAAACACATTAGACTGAGGCTTGAAGGACAGCTGGGAGGCCTGTGGAAACATATCAGACTGAGGCTTGAAGGATGGCTGGGAGGTCTGTGGAAACATATCAGACTGAGGCTTCAAGGACAGCTGGGAGGCCTGTGGAAACATATCAGACTGAGGCTTGAAGGACAGCTGGGAGGCCTGTGGAAACATATCAGACTGAGGCTTGAAGGACAGCTGGGAGGCCTGTGGAAACATATCAGACTGAGGCTTGAAGGACAGCTGGGACGAATGTGGAAACATATCAGACAGAGGCTTGAAGGACAGCTGGGACATTGTGGAAACATATCAGACTGAGGCTTGAAGGACAGCTGGGAGACCTGTGGAAACATATCAGACTGAGGCTTGAAGGATGGCTGGGAGGTCTGTGGAAACATATCAGACTGAGGCTTCAAGGACAGCTGGGAGGCCTGTGGAAACATATCAGACTGAGGCTTGAAGGACAGCTGGGAGGCCTGTGGAAACATATCAGACTGAGGCTTCAAGGACAGCTGGGAGGCCTGTGGAAACATATCAGACTGAGGCTTGAAGGACAGCTGGGACGAATGTGGAAACATATCAGACTGAGGCTTGAAGGACAGCTGGGACGAATGTGGAAACATATCAGACTGAGGCTTGAAGGACAGCTGGGAGACCTGTGGAAACATATCAGACTGAGGCTTGAAGGACAGCTGGGAGGACTGTGGAAACATATCAGACTGAGGCTTGAAGGACAGCTGGGAGACCTGTGGAAACATCAGACTGAGGCTTGAAGGACAGCTGGGAGACCTGTGGAAACATATCAGACTGAGGCTTGAAGGACAGCTGGGAGGTCTGTGGAAACATATCAGACTGAGGCTTGAAGGACAGCTGGGAGGACTGTGGAAACATATCAGACTGAGGCTTGAAGGACAGTTGGGAGGACTGTGGAAACATATCAGACTGAGGCTTGAAGGACAGCTTAGAGGCCTGTGGAAACATATCAGACTGGGGCTTCAAGGATGGCTGGGAGGCCTGTGGAAACACATTAGACTGAGGCTTGAAGGACAGCTGGGAGGCCTGTGGAAACATATCAGACTGAGGCTCGAAGGACAGCTGGGAGGCCTGTGGAAACATATCAGACTGAGGCTTGAAGGACAGCTGGGAGGCCTGTGGACACACATCAGACTGAGGCTTGAAGGACAGCTGGGAGGCCTGTGGAAACACATCAGACTGAGGCTTGAAGGACAGCTGGGAGGCCTGTGGAAACACATCAGACTGAGGCTTGAAGGACAGCTTGGAGGCCTGTTTAAACACATCAGACTGAGGCTTGAAGGACAGCTTGGAGGCCTGTTTAAACACACCAGACTGAGGCTTGAAGGACAGCTTGGAGGCCTGTTTAAACACATCAGACTGAGGCTTGAAGGACAGCTGGGAGGCCTGTGGAAACATATCAGACTGGGGCTTCAAGGATGGCTGGGAGGCCTGTGGAAACATATCAGACTGAGGCTTGAAGGACAGCTGGGAGGCCTGTGGAAACATATCAGACTGAGGCTTGAAGGATGGCTGGGAGGTCTGTGGAAACATATCAGACTGGGGCTTCAAGGATGGCTGGGAGGCCTGTGGAAACACATTAGACTGAGGCTTGAAGGACAGCTGGGAGGCCTGTGGAAACATATCAGACTGAGGCTTGAAGGATGGCTGGGAGGTCTGTGGAAACATATCAGACTGAGGCTTGAAGGACAGCTGGGAGGCCTGTGGAAACATATCAGACTGAGGCTTGAAGGACAGCTGGGAGGCCTGTGGAAACATATCAGACTGAGGCTTGAAGGACAGCTGGGACGAATGTGGAAACATATCAGACAGAGGCTTGAAGGACAGCTGGGACATTGTGGAAACATATCAGACTGAGGCTTGAAGGACAGCTGGGAGACCTGTGGAAACATATCAGACTGAGGCTTGAAGGATGGCTGGGAGGTCTGTGGAAACATATCAGACTGAGGCTTCAAGGACAGCTGGGAGGCCTGTGGAAACATATCAGACTGAGGCTTGAAGGACAGCTGGGAGGCCTGTGGAAACATATCAGACTGAGGCTTCAAGGACAGCTGGGAGGCCTGTGGAAACATATCAGACTGAGGCTTGAAGGACAGCTGGGACGAATGTGGAAACATATCAGACTGAGGCTTGAAGGACAGCTGGGACGAATGTGGAAACATATCAGACTGAGGCTTGAAGGACAGCTGGGAGACCTGTGGAAACATATCAGACTGAGGCTTGAAGAACAGCTGGGAGGACTGTGGAAACATATCAGACTGAGGCTTGAAGGACAGCTGGGAGACCTGTGGAAACATATCAGACTGAGGCTTGAAGGACAGCTGGGAGACCTGTGGAAACATATCAGACTGAGGCTTGAAGGACAGCTGGGAGGTCTGTGGAAACATATCAGACTGAGGCTTGAAGGACAGCTGGGAGGACTGTGGAAACATATCAGACTGAGGCTTGAAGGACAGTTGGGAGGACTGTGGAAACATATCAGACTGAGGCTTGAAGGACAGCTTAGAGGCCTGTGGAAACATATCAGACTGGGGCTTCAAGGATGGCTGGGAGGCCTGTGGAAACACATTAGACTGAGGCTTGAAGGACAGCTGGGAGGCCTGTGGAAACACATCAGACTGAGGCTTGAAGGACAGCTGGGAGGCCTGTGGAAACACATCAGACTGAGGCTTGAAGGACAGCTTGGAGGCCTGTTTAAACACACCAGACTGAGGCTTGAAGGACAGCTTGGAGGCCTGTTTAAACACATCAGACTGAGGCTTGAAGGACAGCTGGGAGGCCTGTGGAAACATATCAGACTGGGGCTTCAAGGATGGCTGGGAGGCCTGTGGAAACATATCAGACTGAGGCTTGAAGGACAGCTGGGAGGCCTGTGGAAACATATCAGACTGAGGCTTGAAGGATGGCTGGGAGGTCTGTGGAAACATATCAGACTGGGGCTTCAAGGATGGCTGGGAGGCCTGTGGAAACACATTAGACTGAGGCTTGAAGGACAGCTGGGAGGCCTGTGGAAACATATCAGACTGAGGCTTGAAGGATGGCTGGGAGGTCTGTGGAAACATATCAGACTGAGGCTTCAAGGACAGCTGGGAGGCCTGTGGAAACATATCAGACTGAGGCTTGAAGGACAGCTGGGAGGCCTGTGGAAACATATCAGACTGAGGCTTGAAGGACAGCTGGGAGGCCTGTGGAAACATATCAGACTGAGGCTTGAAGGACAGCTGGGAGGCCTGTGGAAACATATCAGACTGAGGCTTGAAGGACAGCTGGGACGAATGTGGAAACATATCAGACAGAGGCTTGAAGGACAGCTGGGACATTGTGGAAACATATCAGACTGAGGCTTGAAGGACAGCTGGGAGACCTGTGGAAACATATCAGACTGAGGCTTGAAGGATGGCTGGGAGGTCTGTGGAAACATATCAGACTGAGGCTTCAAGGACAGCTGGGAGGCCTGTGGAAACATATCAGACTGAGGCTTGAAGGACAGCTGGGAGGCCTGTGGAAACATATCAGACTGAGGCTTCAAGGACAGCTGGGAGGCCTGTGGAAACATATCAGACTGAGGCTTGAAGGACAGCTGGGACGAATGTGGAAACATATCAGACTGAGGCTTGAAGGACAGCTGGGACGAATGTGGAAACATATCAGACTGAGGCTTGAAGGACAGCTGGGAGACCTGTGGAAACATATCAGACTGAGGCTTGAAGGACAGCTGGGACGAATGTGGAAACATATCAGACTGAGGCTTGAAGGACAGCTGGGAGACCTGTGGAAACATATCAGACTGAGGCTTGAAGGACAGCTGGGAGACCTGTGGAAACATATCAGACTGAGGCTTCAAGGACAGCTTGGAGGCCTGTGGAAACATATCAGACTGAGGCTTGAAGGACAGCTGGGAGACCTGTGGAAACATATCAGACTGAGGCTTCAAGGACAGCTGGGAGGCCTGTGGAAACATATCAGACTGAGGTTCAAGGACAGCTGGGAGGCCTGTGGAAATATGTTGGGCAATAACAAATAGACAGGGGGACTGGGGATGTGTTTGAGCAGATCTATGTTCATTGTATGGAATGATGGGTGGATGGAAGGATGGATGTAAAGATCTATGTCACTGTATGAATGGATATAAAGATCTATGTTACTGTTTGGATGGATGTGAAGATCTATGTTAATGTATGGATGGATGTGAAGATCGAGGCTACTGTATGGATGGATGTGAAGATCTATGTTAATGTATGGATGGATGTGAAGATCTGGGCTACTGTATGGATGGAAGTGAAGATCTATGTCACTGTATGAATGGATATAAAGATCTATGTTACTGTGTGGTGGATGTGAAGATCTATGTTAATGTATGGATGGATGTGAAGATCTAGGCTACTGTATGGATGGATGTGAAGATCTATGTTAATGTATGGATGGATGTGAAGATCTAGGCTACTGTATGGATGGATGTGAAGATCTATGTCACTGTATGAATGGATATAAAGATCTATGTTACTGTGTGGTGGATGTGAAGATCTATGTTAATGTATGGATGGATGTGAAGATCTATGTTACAGTGTAGTGGCTAGCAAGATCTATGTTACTGTGTAGTAGCTAGGAAGATCTATGTTATGGTGTAGTAGCTAGGAAGATCTATGTTATGGTGTAGTAGCTAGGAAGATCTATGTTACTGTGTAGTAGCTAGGAAGATCTATGTTACTGTGTAGTAGCTAGGAAGATCTATGTTATGGTGTAGTAGCTAGGAAGATCTATGTCACTGTGTAGTAGCTAGGAAGATCTATGTTACTGTGTATTAGCTAGGAAGATCTATGTTACTGTGTAGTAGCTAGGAAGATCTATGTTACTGTGTATTAGCTAGGAAGATCTATGTTACTGTGTATTAGCTAGGAAGATCTATGTTACTGTGTATTAGCTAGGAAGATCTATGTTACTGTGTATTAGCTAGGAAGATCTATGTTACTGTGTAGTAGCTAGGAAGATCTGTGTTATGGTGTAGTAGCTAGGAAGATCTATGTTATGGTGTAGTAGCTAGGAAGATCTATGTCACTGTGTAGTAGCTAGGAAGATTTATGTCACTGTGTAGTAGCTAGGAAGATCTATGTTATGGTGTAGTAGCTAGGAAGATCTATGTTATGGTGTAGTAGCTAGGAAGATCTATGTCACTGTGTAGTAGCTAGGAAGATTTATGTCACTGTGTAGTAGCTAGGAAGATCTATGTTATGGTGTAGTAGCTAGGAAGATCTATGTTATGGTATAGTAGCTAGGAAGATCTATGTCACTGTGTAGTAGCTAGGAAGATTTATGTCACTGTGTAGTAGCTAGGAAGATCTATGTTATGGTGTAGTAGCTAGGAAGATCTATGTTATGGTGTAGTAGCTAGGAAGATCTATGTTATGGTGTAGTAGCTAGGAAGATCTATGTTATGGTGTAGTAGCTAGGAAGATCTATGTTACTGTGTAGTAGCTAGGAAGATCTATGTCACTGTGTAGTAGCTAGGAAGATTTATGTCACTGTGTAGTAGCTAGGAAGATCTATGTTATGGTGTAGTAGCTAGGAAGATCTATGTTACTGTGTAGTAGCTAGGAAGATCTATGTTATGGTGTAGTAGCTAGGAAGATCTATGTTATGGTGTAGTAGCTAGGAAGATCTATGTTATGGTGTAGTAGCTAGGAAGATTTATGTCACTGTGTAGTAGCTAGGAAGATCTATGTTATGGTGTAGTAGCTAGGAAGATCTATGTTATGGTGTAGTAGCTAGGAAGATCTATGTTACTGTGTAGTAGCTAGGAAGATCTATGTCACTGTGTAGTAGCTAGGAAGATTTATGTTACTGTGTAGTAGCTAGGAAGATCTATGTTATGGTGTAGTAGCTAGGAAGATCTATGTTACTGTGTAGTAGCTAGGAAGATCTATGTTACTGTGTATTAGCTAGGAAGATCTATGTTACTGTGTAGTAGCTAGGAAGATTTATGTCACTGTGTAGTAGCTAGGAAGATCTATGTCACTGTGTAGTAGCTAGGAAGATCTATGTTATGGTGTAGTAGCTAGGAAGATCTATGTTATGGTGTAGTAGCTAGGAAGATCTATGTTATGGTGTAGTAGCTAGGAAGATCTATGTCACTGTGTAGTAGCTAGGAAGATCTATGTTATGGTGTAGTAGCTAGGAAGATCTATGTTATGGTGTAGTAGCTAGGAAGATCTATGTCACTGTGTAGTAGCTAGGAATATCTATGTCACTGTGTAGTAGCTAGGAAGATCTATGTTACTGTGTAGTAGCTAGGAAGATCTATGTTACTGTGTAGTAGCTAGGAAGATCTATGTTATGGTGTAGTAGCTAGGAAGATCTATGTCACTGTGTAGTAGCTAGGAAGATCTATGTTATGGTGTAGTAGCTAGGAAGATTTATGTTACTGTGTAGTAGCTAGGAAGATCTATGTCACTGTGTAGTAGCTAGGAAGATCTATGTTATGGTGTAGTAGCTAGGAAGATCTATGTTATGGTGTAGTAGCTAGGAAGATCTATGTCACTGTGTAGTAGCTAGGAAGATCTATGTCACTGTGTAGTAGCTAGGAAGATCTATGTTACTGTGTAGTAGCTAGGAATATCTATGTTATGGTGTAGTAGCTAGGAAGATCTATGTTATGGTGTAGTAGCTAGGAAGATCTATGTTACTGTGTAGTAGCTAGGAAGATCTATGTCACTGTGTAGTAGCTAGGAAGATCTATGTCACTGTGTAGTAGCTAGGAAGATCTATGTTATGGTGTAGTAGCTAGGAAGATCTATGTTATGGTGTAGTAGCTAGGAAGATCTATGTTATGGTGTAGTAGCTAGGAAGATCTATGTTACTGTGTAGTAGCTAGGAAGATCTATGTCACTGTGTAGTAGCTAGGAAGATCTATGTTATGGTGTAGTAGCTAGGAAGATCTATGTTATGGTGTAGTAGCTAGGAAGATCTATGTTACTGTGTAGTAGCTAGGAAGATCTATGTCACTGTGTAGTAGCTAGGAAGATCTATGTTACTGTGTAGTAGCTAGGAAGATCTATGTTATGGTGTAGTAGCTAGGAAGATCTATGTTATGGTGTAGTAGCTAGGAAGATCTATGTTACTGTGTAGTAGCTAGGAAGATCTATGTTATGGTGTAGTAGCTAGGAAGATCTATGTTATGGTGTAGTAGCTAGGAAGATCTATGTTATGGTGTAGTAGCTAGGAAGATCTATGTTATGGTGTAGTAGCTAGGAAGATCTATGTTATGGTGTAGTAGCTAGGAAGATCTATGTTACTGTGTAGTAGCTAGGAAGATCTATGTCACTGTGTAGTAGCTAGGAAGATTTATGTCACTGTGTAGTAGCTAGGAAGATCTATGTTATGGTGTAGTAGCTAGGAAGATCTATGTTATGGTGTAGTAGCTAGGAAGATCTATGTTATGGTGTAGTAGCTAGGAAGATCTATGTCACTGTGTAGTAGCTAGGAAGATCTATGTCACTGTGTAGTAGCTAGGAAGATCTATGTTATGGTGTAGTAGCTAGGAAGATCTATGTTATGGTGTAGTAGCTAGGAAGATCTATGTTATGGTGTAGTAGCTAGGAAGATCTATGTTATGGTGTAGTAGCTAGGAAGATCTATGTTATGGTGTAGTAGCTAGGAAGATCTATGTTATGGTGTAGTAGCTAGGAAGATCTATGTTACTGTGTAGTAGCTAGGAAGATCTATGTCACTGTGTAGTAGCTAGGAAGATCTTTGTGGTGTGTGAGTGGGGGTATGTGGGGTGGATGGGTAAGGGTATCTGTGTGGGTGTGGGTGGGAATATTGTGTGGTATCTGGGTGGGGGATATGTGTGTGGTGTGTAAGTGGGGATGTGTTGGTGAGGGATATGTGTGTGTGTGGTGCATGGGTTGGGAATACTGCGTGGTAGGGGGTGTATGTGATGTGTGGGTGGGGGATTGTGTGGTGGGGGATTAGGTTATGGCATGTGTGGGTGGGTGGAAGTTGTATGTGTGGGTGGTGGGGTGTGTGTGAGTGGATCGGGGATGTATGGGTGGTTAGGGAGATGTGTGTGTGTGGGGGGGGGGGGGGGGGCGCGACATGTCAGTTGGTGGGGATGTGTGTGTATGGTTTGGGGATGTGTGAGTGGTTGTGTGGGTTGGTGGGGGTTTGTGTGCATGGGTGGGGAATATGTTGTCGATGGAGATGTGGCTGGGGGATGGGTGGTTTGAGGTGTGGGTGGGGAGAGGATGTGTGGGTTAGGATGTGTATGTGGATGGGCGTTGGATGTGTGGGTTGGTGGGGGAATGTTTGTGGGTGGCGAGTGTGGTTTGGTTGGGGGATCAGGTGAGGGCAGTGTGTGTGTGGGTGGGGGATGTGCGGGAGGGGGATGGGTCGGTTGGTGGGGTATGTATGTGTCCCTTGGTGTGCGTGTGTGTGTAGGTGGGGGTGTGTATGTGTCCCTTGGTGCGCGTGTGTGTGGGTAGGTGGGGGTGTTGTGTGGGTGGGGTGATGTATGGATAGGTGGGAGATGGGCTTCATAACATGGTAATTAGCCTTGTTTATGTTTACAACATTCATTTCACAATGTTTATTATTCTTCCTATGTAAATGTATAATGCTCATGATGAACGAAAGACGAGTGATTGGAAGGGCCGAATGTAAGACGGGCCTGCACGCCCAATTTGTGACCCTAATAAAGTTGATTTGATTTGATTTTGATTTGATCTATGTTATATTGTAGTAGATAGGAAGATCTGTGTTATGGTGTAGTAGCTAGGAAGATCTATGTTATGGTGTAGTAGCTAGGAAGATCTATGTTATGGTGTAGTAGCTAGGAAGATCTATGTTATGGTGTAGTAGCTAGGAAGATCTATGTTATAGTGTAGTAGCTAGGAAGATCTATGTTATGGTGTAGTAGCTAGGAAGATCTATGTTATGGTGTAGTAGCTAGGAAGATCTATGTCACTGTGTAGTAGCTAGGAAGATCTATGTCACTGTGTAGTAGCTAGGAAGATCTATGTTACTGTGTAGTAGCTAGGAAGATCTATGTTATGGTGTAGTAGCTAGGAAGATCTATGTTATGGTGTAGTAGCTAGGAAGATCTGTGTTATGGTGTAGTAGCTAGGAAGATCTATGTTATGGTGTAGTAGCTAGGAAGATCTATGTTATGGTGTAGTAGCTAGGAAGATCTATGTTATGGTGTAGTAGCTAGGAAGATCTATGTTATGGTGTAGTAGCTAGGAAGATCTATGTCACTGTGTAGTAGCTAGGAAGATCTGTGTTACTTTGTAGTAGCTAGGAAGATCTATGTTATGGTGTAGTAGCTAGGAAGATCTGTGTTACTGTGTAGTAGCTAGGAAGATCTGTGTTACTTTGTAGTAGCTAGGAAGATCTATGTTATGGTGTAGTAGCTAATAAGAACTGTGTTACTGTGTAGTAGCTAGGAAGATCTATGTTACTGTGTAGTAGCTAGGAAGATCTGTGTTATGGTGTAGTAGCTAGGAAGATCTATGTTACTGTGTAGTAGCTAGGAAGATCTATGTTATGGTGTAGTAGCTAGGAAGATCTGTGTTATGGTGTAGTAGCTAGGAAGATCTATGTTACTGTGTAGTAGCTAGGAAGATCTGTGTTACTTTGTAGTAGCTAGGAAGATCTATGTTATGGTGTAGTAGCTAGGAAGATCTGTGTTACTGTGTAGTAGCTAGGAAGATCTGTGTTACTTTGTAGTAGCTAGGAAGATCTATGTTATGGTGTAGTAGCTAATAAGATCTGTGTTACTGTGTAGTAGCTAGGAAGATCTATGTTACTGTGTAGTAGCTAGGAAGATCTGTGTTATGGTGTAGTAGCTAGGAAGATCTATGTTACTGTGTAGTAGCTAGGAAGATCTATGTTATGGTGTAGTAGCTAGGAAGATCTGTGTTATGGTGTAGTAGCTAATAAGATCTGTGTTACTGTGTAGTAGCTAGGAAGATCTATGTTACTGTGTAGTAGCTAGGAAGATCTGTGTTATGGTGTAGTAGCTAGGAAGATCTATGTTACTGTGTAGTAGCTAGGAAGATCTATGTTATGGTGTAGTAGCTAGGAAGATCTGTGTTATGATGTAGTAGCTAGGAAGATCTATGTTATGGTGTAGTAGCTAGGAAGATCTGTGTTATGGTGTAGTAGCTAGGAAGATCTATGTCACTGTGTAGTAGCTAGGAAGATCTATGTTACTGTGTAGTAGCTAGGAAGATCTATGTTACTGTGTAGTAGCTAGGAAGATCTATGTTATGGTGTAGTAGCTAGGAAGATCTATGTCACTATGTAGTAGCTAGGAAGATCTATGTCACTGTGTAGTAGCTAGGAAGATCTGTGTTATGGTGTAGTAGCTAGGAAGATCTATGTTATGGTGTAGTAGCTAGGAAGATTTATGTTATGGTGTAGTAGCTAGGAAGATCTGTGTTACTGTGTAGTAGCTAGGAAGATTTATGTTATGGTGTAGTAGCTAGGAAGATCTATGTTATGGTGTAGTAGCTAGGAAGATCTATGTTATGGTATAGTAGCTAGGAAGATCTATGTCACTATGTAGTAGCTAGGAAGATCTATGTCACTGTGTAGTAGCTAGGAAGATCTGTGTTATGGTGTAGTAGCTAGGAAGATTTATGTTATGGTGTAGTAGCTAGGAAGATCTGTGTTACTGTGTAGTAGCTAGGAAGATCTATGTTATGGTGTAGTAGCTAATAAGATCTGTGTTACTGTGTAGTAGCTAGGAAGATCTATGTTACTGTGTAGTAGCTAGGAAGATCTGTGTTATGGTGTAGTAGCTAGGAAGATCTATGTTACTGTGTAGTAGCTAGGAAGATCTGTGTTATGGTGTAGTAGCTAGGAAGATCTGTGTTATGGTGTAGTAGCTAGGAAGATCTATGTTATGGTGTAGTAGCTAGGAAGATCTATGTTATGGTGTAGTAGCTAGGAAGATCTGTGTTATGGTGTAGTAGCTAGGAAGATCTATGTTATGGTGTAGTAGCTAGGAAGATCTATGTTATGGTGTAGTAGCTAGGAAGATCTATGTTATGGTGTAGTAGCTAGGAAGATCTGTGTTACTGTGTAGTAGCTAGGAAGATCTGTGTTACTTTGTAGTAGCTAGGAAGATCTATGTTATGGTGTAGTAGCTAATAAGATCTGTGTTACTGTGTAGTAGCTAGGAAGATCTATGTTACTGTGTAGTAGCTAGGAAGATCTGTGTTATGGTGTAGTAGCTAGGAAGATCTATGTTACTGTGTAGTAGCTAGGAAGATCTGTGTTATGGTGTAGTAGCTAGGAAGATCTATGTTATGGTGTAGTAGCTAGGAAGATCTATGTTATGGTGTAGTAGCTAGGAAGATCTGTGTTATGGTGTAGTAGCTAGGAAGATCTATGTTATGGTGTAGTAGCTAGGAAGATCTATGTTATGGTGTAGTAGCTAGGAAGATCTATGTTATGGTGTAGTAGCTAGGAAGATCTATGTTATGGTGTAGTAGCTAGGAAGATCTATGTTATGGTGTAGTAGCTAGGAAGATCTGTGTTATGGTGTAGTAGCTAGGAAGATCTGTGTTATGGTGTAGTAGCTAGGAAGATCTATGTTATGGTGTAGTAGCTAGGAAGATCTATGTTATGGTGTAGTAGCTAGGAAGATCTATGTTATGGTGTAGTAGCTAGGAAGATCTGTGTTACTTTGTAGTAGCTAGGAAGATCTATGTAAACAACAACATTCCCATATGTATGGCACATTTCACCCATCATGGGTATTCATGATGCCCATGTTAAACATTGCCTCAGCGAGTCATGTATTATTGATTATTTTTCATTTGTTTTAATGCTTATTGTTCTTTTGTTGTCAAAGATTTGCTTCATAAGAGATGTTGAATGAAAGAATGTATGAAAGGAAATAGAGAAGAAGGGCAGAATGTCAGAGGGGCCTGCGTGCCCAATTCTTAACCCTTGGAAAATAAAGATTTACTTACTTACTTACTTACTTACTTACTTACTTACTTACTTACTTACTTACTTACTATGTTACTGTGTAGTAGCTAGGAAGATCTATGTTACTGTGTAGTAGCTAGGAAGATCTATGTCACTGTGTAGTAGCTAGGAAGATCTATGTCACTGTGTAGTAGCTAGGAAGATCTATGTCACTGTGTAGTAGCTAGGAAGATCTATGATATGGTGTAGTAGCTAGGAAGATCTATGTTATGGTGTAGTAGCTAGGAAGATCTATGTTATGGTGTAGTAGCTAGGAAGATTTATGTTACTGTGTAGTAGCTAGGAAGATCTATGTCACTGTGTAGTAGCTAGGAAGATCTATGATATGGTGTAGTAGCTAGGAAGATCTATGTTACTGTGTAGTAGCTAGGAAGATCTATGTCACTGTGTAGTAGCTAGGAAGATCTATGATATGGTGTAGTAGCTAGGAAGATCTATGTTATGGTGTAGTAGCTAGGAAGATCTATGTCACTGTGTAGTAGCTAGGAAGATCTATGTCACTGTGTAGTAGCTAGGAAGATCTATGATATGGTGTAATAGCTAGGAAGATCTATGTTATGGTGTAGTAGCTAGGAAGATCTATGTTACTGTGTAGTAGCTAGGAAGATCTATGTCACTGTGTAGTAGCTAGGAAGATCTATGTCACTGTGTAGTAGCTAGGAAGATCTATGTCACTGTGTAGTAGCTAGGAAGATCTATGATATGGTGTAGTAGCTAGGAAGATCTATGTTACTGTGTAGTAGCTAGGAAGATCTATGTTATGGTGTAGTAGCTAGGAAGATTTATGTTACTGTGTAGTAGCTAGGAAGATCTATGTCACTGTGTAGTAGCTAGGAAGATCTATGATATGGTGTAGTAGCTAGGAAGATCTATGTTACTGTGTAGTAGCTAGGAAGATCTATGTCACTGTGTAGTAGCTAGGAAGATCTATGTCACTGTGTAGTAGCTAGGAAGATCTATGTTATGGTGTAGTAGCTAGGAAGATCTATGTTATGGTGTAGTAGCTAGGAAGATCTATGTTACTGTGTAGTAGCTAGGAAGATCTATGTCACTGTGTATTAGCTAGGAAGATCTATGTTACTGTGTAGTAGCTAGGAAGATCTATGTTACTGCGTAATAGCTAGGAAGATCTATGTCACTGTGTAGTAGCTAGGAAGATCTATGTCACTGTGTAGTAGCTAGGAAGATCTATGTCACTGTGTAGTAGCTAGGAAGATCTATGTTATGGTGTAGTAGCTAGGAAGATCTATGTTATGGTGTAGTAGCTAGGAAGATCTATGTTATGGTGTAGTAGCTAGGAAGATCTATGTTATGGTGTAGTAGCTAGGAAGATCTATGTTACTGTGTAGTAGCTAGGAAGATCTATGTCACTGTGTATTAGCTAGGAAGATCTATGTTACTGTGTAGTAGCTAGGAAGATCTATGTTACCGTGTAATAGCTAGGAAGATCTATGTCACTGTGTAGTAGCTAGGAATATCTATGTCACTGTGTAGTAGCTAGGAAGATCTATGTCACTGTGTAGTAGCTAGGAAGATCTATGTCACTGTGTAGTAGCTAGGAAGATCTATGTTATGGTGTAGTAGCTAGGAAGATCTATGTCACTGTGTAGTAGCTAGGAATATCTATGTCACTGTGTAGTAGCTAGGAAGATCTATGTTATGGTGTAGTAGCTAGGAAGATCTATGTTATGGTGTAGTAGCTAGGAAGATCTATGTTACTGTGTAGTAGCTAGGAAGATCTATGTCACTGTGTAGTAGCTAGGAAGATCTATGTTACTGTGTAGTAGCTAGGAAGATCTATGTTACCGTGTAATATCTAGGAAGATCCATGTTACTGTGTAGTAGCTAGGAAGATCTATGTTACTGTGTAATAGCTAGGAAGATCTATGTCACTGTGTAGTAGCTAGGAAGATCTATGTCACTGTGTAGTAGCTAGGAATATCTATGTCACTGTGTAGTAGCTAGGAAGATCTATGTTATGGTGTAGTAGCTAGGAAGATCTATGTTATGGTGTAGTAGCTAGGAAGATCTATGTTACTGTGTAGTAGCTAGGAAGATCTATGTTATGGTGTAGTAGCTAGGAAGATCTATGTTATGGTGTAGTAGCTAGGAAGATCTATGTTACACTATAGTATATTTGTGGGTGTTGGTGGGATGTGTGGATGGATGTGTGGGGGTGGATGTGTGGGGGTGAAAGTAGGGGTGTGGGAATGGGTGTGGGGGATGTGTGTATGGGTGGAGGATATGTGTATGGGACAGATGCAGGGGATGTGTGTTTATGTGGGTGGAGATGTGTGGATGGTTTGAGGAAGTATGTGTGGGAGGTGGGGTTGTGTGGGTAGGGGATTGTGTTGGGTGGATTGGGGATGCAAGGGCGGGTGGGGAGAAGTGTATGGTGTGTGGGTTTGAGATATGTGTGCGGTATGTTGGTGGGGGGTGTGTGAATGATGTGTGGGTGGAGGGTATGTTTGTGGTGGTATGGGTGAAGATATGTGTGTGGGTGGAGGGTGGTGTGGGGAATGTGTGTGATGGGTGCGGGGAATGTGCGTATGGGTGGGGTATATGTGTGGGCGAGTAGGGGATGTGTGGTGGTTGGAGGAAGTATGTGGGGGTGTGTGGGTGGGAGATATGTGCGTGGATGGGGAATGTGTGAGTGGCTTAGGGATGTGTAGGTGGGTGAGGGAGTTGTATGCATCGGGGTGGGATGTGTGAGTGGGTGGAGGATGTGTGTGGGTAGGGGTATTGTGATCGAGAGATGTTTGGTTGGGGCTGGGTGGGTGGGGGTGTGTGGATGCGTAGTGGAGGATGTTTGCGTGAGTGAGTGTGTGTTGGTGGACGGGTAGGGAATGCGTGTGTGGGTGGGGAGAGGTGTGTGGTGTGTTGGTTGGGGATATTGTGTGGGTGAGGTATGTGTGTGTGGGTGGGGGATTTTTGTGGTGTGTGAGTGGGGGTATGTGGGGTGGATGGGTAAGGGTATCTGTGTGGGTGTGGGTGGGAATATTGTGTGGTATCTGGGTGGGGGATATGTGTGTGGTGTGTAAGTGGGGATGTGTTGGTGAGGGATATGTGTGTGTGTGGTGCGTGGGTTGGGAATAGTGCGTGGTAGGGGGTGTATGTGATGTGCGGGTGGGGGATTGTGTGGTGGGGGATTGGGTTATGGCATGTGTGGGTGGGTGGAAGTTGTGTGTGTTGGTGGTGGGGTGTGTGTGAGTGGATTGGGGATGTATGGGTGGTTAGGGAGATATGTGTGGGGGTGGGTGGGGGTGGGGGGGGGGTAGGGACATGTCAGTTGGTGGGGATGTGTGTGTATGGTTTGGGGTTGTGTGAGTGGATGTGCGATGTGTGGGTTGGTGGGGGATTGTGTGCATGTGTGGGGAATATGTGGTCGATGGAGATGTGGCTGGGGGATGGGTGGTTTGAGGTGTGGGTGGGGAGAGGATGTGTGGGTTAGGATGTGTATGTGGATGGGCGTGGGATGTGTGGGTTGGTGGGGGAATGTTTGTGGGTGGCGAGTGTGTTTTGGTTGGGGGATCAGGTGAGGGCAGTGTGTGTGGGTAGGGGATGTGCGGGAGGGGAATGGGTCGGTTGGTGGGGTATGTATGTGTCCCTTGGTTTGCGTGTGTGTGGGTAGGTGGGGGTGTGTGGGTGGGTGGGGTGATGTATGGATATGTGGGATATGGGCCTCATAACATGATAATTAGCCTTGTTTATGTTTACAACATTCATTTCACAATGTTTATTTTTCTTCCTATGTAAATGTATAATGCTCTTGATTAACGAAAGACGAGTGATTGGAAGGGCCGAATGTAAGACGGGCCTGCGCACCCAATTTGTGACCCTAATAAAGTTGATTTGATTTGATTTTGATTTATGTCACTGTGTAGTAGCTAGGAAGATCTATATTACTGTGTAATAGCTAGGAAGATCTATGTCACTGTGTAGTAGCTAGGAAGATCTATGTTATGGTGTAGTAGATAGGAAGATCTATGTTAATGTGTAGTAGATAGAAAGATCTATGGTACTGTGTAGTAGCTAGGAAGATCTATGTTATGGTGTAGTAGCTAGGAAGACCTAGGTTATGGTGTAGTAGCTAGGAAGATCTATGTTATGGTGTAGTAGCTAGGAAGATCTATGTTATGGTGTAGTAGCTAGGAAGATCTATGTTATGGTGTAGTAGCTAGGAAGATCTATGCTACTGTGTAGTAGCTAGGAAGATCTATGTTATGGTGTAGTAGCTAGGAAGATCTATGTTATGGTGTAGTAGCTAGGAAGATCTATGTCACAGTGTAGTAGCTAGGAAGATCTATGTTACTGTGTAGTAGCTAGGAAGATCTATGTTATGGTGTAGTAGCTAGGAAGATCTATGTTATGGTGTAGTAGCTAGGAAGATCTATGTCACTGTGTAGTAGCTAGGAAGATCTATGTTATGGTGTAGTAGCTAGGAAGATCTATGTTATGATGTAGTAGCTAGGAAGATCTATGTCACTGTGTAGTAGCTAGGAAGATCTATGTTATGGTGTAGTAGCTAGGAAGATCTATGTTACTGTGTAGTAGCTAGGAAGATCTATGTTATGGTGTAGTACCTAGGAAGATCTATGTTATGGTGTAGTAGCTAGGAAGATCTATGTCACTGTGTAGTAGCTAGGAAGATCTATGTTATGGTGTAGTAGCTAGGAAGATCTATGTTATGGTGTAGTAGCTAGGAAGATCTATGTTATGGTGTAGTAGCTAGGAAGATCTATGTTATAGTGTAGTAGCTAGGAAGATCTATGTTACGGTGTAGTAGCTAGGAAGATCTATGTTATGGTGTAGTAGCTAGGAAGATCTATGTTATGGTGTAGTAGCTAGGAAGATCTATGTTATAGTGTAGTAGCTAGGAAGATCTATGTTATGGTGTAGTAGCTAGGAAGATCTATGTTATGGTGTAATAGCTAGGAAGATCTGTGTTATGGTGTAGTAGCTAGGAAGATCTATGTTATGGTGTAGTAGCTAGGAAGATCTATGTCACTGTGTAGTAGCTAGTAAGATCTATGTTATGGTGTAGTAGCTAGGAAGATCTATGTTATGATGTAGTAGCTAGGAAGATCTATGTCACTGTGTAGTAGCTAGGAAGATCTATGTTATGGTGTAGTAGCTAGGAAGATCTATGTTACTGTGTAGTAGCTAGGAAGATCTATGTTACTGTGTAGTAGCTAGGAAGATCTGTGTTACTGTGTAGTAGCTAGGAAGATCTGTGTTACTGTGTAGTAGCTAGGAAGATCTATGTCACTGTGTAGTAGCTAGGAAGATCTGTGTTATGGTGTAGTAGCTAGGAAGATCTATGTTATGGTGTAGTAGCTAGGAAGATCTATGTTATGGTGTAGTAGCTAGGAAGATCTATGTTATAGTGTAGTAGCTAGGAAGATCTATGTTACTGTGTAGTAGCTAGGAAGATCTATGTTATGGTGTAGTAGCTAGGAAGATCTATGTTACTGTGTAGTAGCTAGGAAGATCTATGTTATGGTGTAGTAGCTAGGAAGATCTATGTTATGGTGTAGTAGCTAGGAAGATCTGTGTTACTGTGTAGTAGCTAGGAAGATCTATGTTATGGTGTAGTAGCTAGGAAGATCTATGTTATGGTGTAGGAGCTAGGAAGATCTATGTTACTGTGTAGTAGCTAGGAAGATCTATGTCACTGTGTAGTAGCTAGGAAGATCTATGTTATGGTGTAGTAGCTAGGAAGATCTATGTTACTGTGTAGTAGCTAGGAAGATCTATGTTACTGTGTAGTAGGTAGGAAGATCTATGTCACTGTGTAGTAGCTAGGAAGATCTATGTTATGGTGTAGTAGCTAGGAAGATCTATGTTACTGTGTAGTAGCTAGGAAGATCTATGTTATGGTGTAGTAGCTAGGAAGATCTATGTCACTGTGTAGTAGCTAGGAAGATCTATGTTATGGTGTAGTAGCTAGGAAGATCTGTGTTATGGTGTAGTAGCTAGGAAGATCTATGTTATGGTGTAGTAGCTAGGAAGATCTATGTCACTGTGTAGTAGCTAGGAAGATCTATGTTATGGTGTAGTAGCTAGGAAGATCTGTGTTATGGTGTAGTAGCTAGGAAGATCTATGTCACTGTGTAGTAGCTAGGAAGATCTATGTTATGGTGTAGTAGCTAGGAAGATCTATGTTATGGTGTAGTAGCTAGGAAGATCTGTGTTATGGTGTAGTAGCTAGGAAGATCTATGTTATGGTGTAGTAGCTAGGAAGATCTATGTCACTGTGTAGTAGCTAGGAAGATCTATGTCACTGTGTAGTAGCTAGGAAGATCTATGTCACTGTGTAGTAGCTAGGAAGATCTATGTTACGGTGTAGTAGCTAGGAAGATCTATGTTATGGTGTAGTAGCTAGGAAGATCTATGTCACTGTGTAGTAGCTAGGAAGATCTATGTTACGGTGTAGTAGCTAGGAAGATCTATGTTATGGTGTAGTAGCTAGGAAGATCTATGTCACTGTGTAGTAGCTAGGAAGATCTATGTCACTGTGTAGTAGCTAGGAAGATCTATGTCACTGTGTAGTAGCTAGGAAGATCTATGTCACTGTGTAGTAGCTAGGAAGATCTATGTTATGGTGTAGTAGCTAGGAAGATCTGTGTTATGGTGTAGTAGCTAGGAAGATCTATGTTATGGTGTAGTAGCTAGGAAGATCTATGTTATGGTGTAGTAGCTAGGAAGATCTATGTCACTGTGTAGTAGCTAGGAAGATCTATGTCACTGTGTAGTAGCTAGGAAGATCTATGTTATGGTGTAGTAGCTAGGAAGATCTGTGTTATGGTGTAGTAGCTAGGAAGATCTATGTTATGGTGTAGTAGCTAGGAAGATCTATGTCACTGTGTAGTAGCTAGGAAGATCTATGTTATGGTGTAGTAGCTAGGAAGATCTGTGTTATGGTGTAGTAGCTAGGAAGATCTATGTTATGGTGTAGTAGCTAGGAAGATCTATGTCACTGTGTAGTAGCTAGGAAGATCTATGTTATAGTGTAGTAGCTAGGAAGATCTATGTTATGGTGTAGTAGCTAGGAAGATCTATGTTATAGTGTAGTAGCTAGGAAGATCTATGTTATAGTGTAGTAGCTAGGAAGATCTATGTTATGGTGTAGTAGCTAGGAAGATCTATGTTATAGTGTAGTAGCTAGGAAGATCTATGTTATAGTGTAGTAGCTAGGAAGATCTGTGTTATGGTGTAGTAGCTAGGAAGATCTATGTTATGGTGTAGTAGCTAGGAAGATCTATGTCACTGTGTAGTAGCTAGGAAGATCTATGTTATGGTGTAGTAGCTAGGAAGATCTATGTTATGGTGTAGTAGCTAGGAAGATCTATGTCACTGTGTAGTAGCTAGGAAGATCTATGTCACTGTGTAGTAGCTAGGAAGATCTGTGTTACTGTGTAGTAGCTAGGAAGATCTATGTTATGGTGTAGTAGCTAGGAAGATCTATGTCACTGTGTAGTAGCTAGGAAGATCTATGTCACTGTGTAGTAGCTAGGAAGATCTATGTTACTGTGTAGTAGCTAGGAAGATCTATGTTATGGTGTAGTAGCTAGGAAGATCTATGTCACTGTGTAGTAGCTAGGAAGATCTATGTCACTGTGTAGTAGCTAGGAAGATCTATGTCACTGTGTAGTAGCTAGGAAGATCTATGTTATGGTGTAGTAGCTAGGAAGATCTATGTCACTGTGTAGTAGCTAGGAAGATCTATGTCACTGTGTAGTAGCTAGGAAGATCTATGTTACACTCTAGTGGCTAGGGAGATTTATATGACTGTCAGAATGAATTTAAAATCTGTGCTACTCCATGGAGTATGAAGGTTTGTGAATGGAGATGCAATAAGATTTCACAGGCTTCCATCAAAAGCATCAAACATGTTAACATCACACAGGAAAATGAGCGGTAGCAAAAGGCAAGGACCATAAGACAGCGAGATTGTAGCATTGTTGTGTGTGTGTATCATTGTTGTATGTATCATTGTTGCATGTGTATCATTGTTGCATGTGTATGTATCATTGTTGTGTACATGTATCATTGTTGTGTGTGTATGTATCATTGTTGTGTGTGTCATTGTTGTATCATTGTTGTGTGTGTATCATTGTTGTGTGTGTATGTATCATTGTTGTGTGTATGTATCATTGTTGTGTGTGTATGTATCATTGTTGTGTTTGTATGCATCATTGTTGCATGTATATCATTTCTGTCTGTATGTATCATTGTTGTGTGTGTATCATTGTTGTGTATGTATGTATCATTTGTATGTATGTGTCATTGTTGTGTGTGTGTGTCATTGTTGTGTGTGTATGTATCATTGTTGTGTATGTATCATTGTTGTGTGTGTATTTATCATTGTTGCATCCTTTTTCCAGCACCCACCTAACCACGTCAGATCTGATGTGGACAGCGCCCTAGGTTCATGTTGAAATATGACCAGAGTTGCCAGTAGTGGGTTGTGCTCAAATCTTCAAACCTCAAATCCATAAACAACCAAATACATCAATTGTTGTGTGTGTATGTTTCACAGTTGTGTGTGTGTGTGTATCATTGTTGTGTGTGTCTGTATCACTGTTGTATGTGTGTATCATTGTTGTGTGTGTCTGTATCACTGTTGTGTGTGTGTATCATTGTGTGTGTGTGTATCATTGTTGTGTGTGTCATTGTTGTGAATGTATCATTGTTGTACATGTATCATTGTTGTGTGTGTACCATTGTTGTGTGTGTCATTGTTGTGTGTGTCTGTATCATTGTTGCGTGTGTATCGCTGCTGTGTGTATCATTGCTGTGTGTGTCTGCACCTACCAGCTGGGCAGAGACCTCATCAGTGGACAGCTCTTTCTCTGGCTTGAAGGAGTGGTCCTGGATTGCCATGGGAGGAGGCATCTCGATATCCTGTGCTGGCTCCTCCTCCTCATTTGTGGAGTCCAGCACAGCTTTCTGTGCTACAACACAGAACGGTGGCGGCTGATCAGCAGTAGGTGTGGTCTCTCTTGCAGCGGCAGCAGCATCCTGTAGACATACACAGTCTATTGTTATCATCTACTGTTATCATCTATTGTTATCATATGTAGTTATAGTCTACTGTTGTCATGTCAACCATGTCCATCGCTGGATGTAGGCTCAACATGAAGATCCAGCAGTCAGTGCTCACAGATCTAGCCGTCAGTGCTCACAGATCTAGCCATCAGTGCTCACAGATCTAGCCATCAGTGCTCACAGATCCAACCAGCGCTCACAGATCCAACCAGCGCTCACAGATCCAACCAGCGCTCACAGATCCAACCAGTGCTCACAGATCCATTCAGTGCTCACATATCTAGCCATCAGTGCTCACAGATCTAGCCGTCAGTGCTCACAGATCCAACCAGTGCTCACAGGTCTAGCCATCATTGCTCATAGATACACACAGTGCTCACAGATCAATCGCACATAGAGATATCAAAGTCACAGTAAGAAAACATTGGTGGACTGCCAGATGGTGACAGCAGACGTGAGGACAGATGAATGTGTAAGAACACACCTCACACAGTGGGCACATCATGAATGTGTAAGAACACACATCACACAGTGGGCACATCCTTCAGCTGTATATCTACTGGGGCAGTGGGTTCAAATCTGGTGTGCTCATGACTCACATCACAGACAGGCAGACAGGCAGGCAGACAGTCAGACAGACATGCAGGCAGATAGTACAACATACACACAGGGAGATAGTTAGTACAACATACACACAGGCAGATAGTTAGTACAACATACACACAAACACACACACACACACACACACACACACACACACACACACACACACACACACACAATCAATACAACTAACAGACACACGGGCAGGTAGTCAGTAAAACCGACACACAAGATAGTCAGTAAAACAGATACACAAGAAAGATACTAAAACAGACACACAAGATAGTCAGTAAAACCGACACACAAGATAGTCAGTAAAACAGATACACAAGATAGATACTAAAACAGACACACAAGATAGGCACTAAAACCGACACACAAGATAGTCAGTAAAACCGACACACAAGATAGTCAGTAAAACAGATACACAAGATAGATACTAAAACAGACACACAAGATAGGCACTAAAACAGACACACAAGATAGATATTAAAACAGACACACAAGATAGTCAGTAAAACAGACACACAAGATAGACAGTAAAACAGATACACAAGGTAGACAGTAAAACAGACACACAAGATAGTCAGTAAAACAGACACACAAGGTAGACAGTAAAACAGACACACAAGATAGTCAGTAAAACAGACACACAAGATAGACAGTAAAACAGACACACAAGATAGATACTAAAACAGACACACAAGATAGACAGTAAAACAGACACACAAGATAGTCAGTAAAACAGACACACAAGATAGACAGTAAAACAGACACACAAGATAGATACTAAAACAGACACACAAGATAGACAGTAAAACAGACACACAAGGTAGACAGTAAAACAGACACACAAGATAGTCAGTAAAACAGACACACAAGATAGATACTAAAACAGACACACAAGATAGACAGTAAAACAGACACACAAGGTAGACAGTAAACAGACACACAAGATAGTCAGTAAAACAGACACACAAGGTAGACAGTAAAACAGACACACAAGATAGTCAGTAAAACAGACACACAAGATAGACAGTAAAACAGACACACAAGATAGATACTAAAACAGACACACAAGATAGACAGTAAAACAGACACACAAGGTAGACAGTAAAACAGATACACAAGATAGTCAGTAAAACAGACACACAAGATAGACAGTAAAACAGACACACAAGATAGATAGTAAAACAGACACACAAGATAGACAGTAAAACAGACACACAAGATAGACAGTAAAACAGACACACAAGATAGACAGTAAAACAGACACACAAGATAGATACTAAAACAGACACACAAGATAGACAGTAAAACAGACACACAAGATAGTCAGTAAAACAGACACACAAGATAGACAGTAAAACAGACACACAAGATAGACAGTAAAACAGACACACAAGGTAGACAGTAAAACAGACACACAAGATAGACAGTAAAACAAACAAGGTAGACAGTAAAACAGACACACAAGATAGACAGTAAAACAGACACACAAGATAGACAGTAAAACAGACACACAAGATAGTCAGTAAAACAGACACACAAGATAGTCAGTACAACAGACACAAAAGATAGACAGTAAAACAGACACACAAGATAGACAGTAAAACAGACACACAAGGTAGACAGTAAAACAGACACACAAGGTAGACAGTAAAACAGACACACAAGATAGTCAGTAAAACAGACACACAAGATAGACAGTAAAACAGACACACAAGATAGATACTAAAACAGACACACAAGATAGACAGTAAAACAGACACACAAGATAGTCAGTAAAACAGACACACAAGATAGTCAGTAAAACAGATACACAAGATAGATACTAAAACAGACACACAAGATAGGCACTAAAACAGACACACAAGATAGATATTAAAACAGACACACAAGATAGTCAGGAAAACAGACACACAAGATAGACAGTAAAACAGATACACAAGATAGATACTAAAACAGACACACAAGATAGGCACTAAAACCGACACACAAGATAGTCAGTAAAACCGACACACAAGATAGTCAGTAAAACAGATACACAAGATAGATACTAAAACAGACACACAAGATAGGCACTAAAACAGACACACAAGATAGATATTAAAACAGACACACAAGATAGTCAGTAAAACAGACACACAAGATAGACAGTAAAACAGATACACAAGGTAGACAGTAAAACAGACACACAAGATAGTCAGTAAAACAGACACACAAGGTAGACAGTAAAACAGACACACAAGATAGTCAGTAAAACAGACACACAAGATAGACAGTAAAACAGACACACAAGATAGATACTAAAACAGACACACAAGATAGACAGTAAAACAGACACACAAGATAGTCAGTAAAACAGACACACAAGATAGACAGTAAAACAGACACACAAGATAGATACTAAAACAGACACACAAGATAGACAGTAAAACAGACACACAAGGTAGACAGTAAAACAGACACACAAGATAGTCAGTAAAACAGACACACAAGATAGACAGTAAAACAGACACACAAGATAGACAGTAAAACAGACACACAAGGTAGACAGTAAAACAGACACACAAGATAGACAGTAAAACAGACACACAAGGTAGACAGTAAAACAGACACACAAGATAGACAGTAAAACAGACACACAAGATAGACAGTAAAACAGACACACAAGATAGTCAGTAAAACAGACACACAAGATAGACAGTAAAACAGACACACAAGATAGACAGTAAAACAGACACACAAGGTAGACAGTAAAACAGACACACAAGATAGACAGTAAAACAGACAAACAAGGTAGACAGTAAAACAGACACACAAGATAGACAGTAAAACAGACACACAAGATAGACAGTAAAACAGACACACAAGATAGTCAGTAAAACAGAGACACAAGATAGACAGTAAAACAGACACACAAGGTAGACAGTAAAACAGACACACAAGATAGTCAGTAAAACAGACACACAAGATAGATACTAAAACAGACACACAAGATAGACAGTAAAACAGACACACAAGGTAGACAGTAAACAGACACACAAGATAGTCAGTAAAACAGACACACAAGGTAGACAGTAAAACAGACACACAAGATAGTCAGTAAAACAGACACACAAGATAGACAGTAAAACAGACACACAAGATAGATACTAAAACAGACACACAAGATAGACAGTAAAACAGACACACAAGGTAGACAGTAAAACAGATACACAAGATAGTCAGTAAAACAGACACACAAGATAGACAGTAAAACAGACACACAAGATAGATAGTAAAACAGACACACAAGATAGACAGTAAAACAGACACACAAGATAGACAGTAAAACAGACACACAAGATAGACAGTAAAACAGACACACAAGATAGATACTAAAACAGACACACAAGATAGACAGTAAAACAGACACACAAGATAGTCAGTAAAACAGACACACAAGATAGACAGTAAAACAGACACACAAGATAGACAGTAAAACAGACACACAAGGTAGACAGTAAAACAGACACACAAGATAGACAGTAAAACAAACAAGGTAGACAGTAAAACAGACACACAAGATAGACAGTAAAACAGACACACAAGATAGACAGTAAAACAGACACACAAGATAGTCAGTAAAACAGACACACAAGATAGTCAGTACAACAGACACAAAAGATAGACAGTAAAACAGACACACAAGATAGACAGTAAAACAGACACACAAGGTAGACAGTAAAACAGACACACAAGGTAGACAGTAAAACAGACACACAAGATAGTCAGTAAAACAGACACACAAGATAGACAGTAAAACAGACACACAAGATAGATACTAAAACAGACACACAAGATAGACAGTAAAACAGACACACAAGATAGTCAGTAAAACAGACACACAAGATAGTCAGTAAAACAGATACACAAGATAGATACTAAAACAGACACACAAGATAGGCACTAAAACAGACACACAAGATAGATATTAAAACAGACACACAAGATAGTCAGGAAAACAGACACACAAGATAGACAGTAAAACAGATACACAAGATAGATACTAAAACAGACACACAAGATAGTCAGTAAAACAGATACACAAGATAGATACTAAAACAGACACACAAGATAGTCAGTAAAACAGAGACACAAGATAGACAGTAAAACAGAAACACAAGGTAGACAGTAAAACAGACACACAAGATAGTCAGTAAAACAGACACACAAGATAGATACTAAAACAGACACACAAGATAGACAGTAAAACAGACACACAAGGTAGACAGTAAAACAGACACACAAGATAGTCAGTAAAACAGACACACAAGGTAGACAGTAAAACAGACACACAAGATAGTCAGTAAAACAGACACACAAGATAGACAGTAAAACAGACACACAAGATAGATACTAAAACAGACACACAAGATAGACAGTAAAACAGACACACAAGGTAGACAGTAAAACAGACACACAAGATAGTCAGTAAAACAGACACACAAGATAGACAGTAAAACAGACACACAAGATAGATACTAAAACAGACACACAAGATAGACAGTAAAACAGACACACAAGATAGACAGTAAAACAGACACACAAGATAGACAGTAAAACAGACACACAAGATAGATACTAAAACAGACACACAAGATAGACAGTAAAACAGACACACAAGGTAGACAGTAAAACAGACACACAAGATAGTCAGTAAAACAGACACACAAGATAGACAGTAAAACAGACACACAAGATAGTCAGTAAAACAGACACACAAGGTAGATAGTAAAAGAGACACACAAGATAGTCAGTAAAACAGACACACAAGATAGACAGTAAAACAGACACACAAGATAGATACTAAAACAGACACACAAGATAGACAGTAAAACAGACACACAAGGTAGACAGTAAAACAGACACACAAGATAGTCAGTAAAACAGACACACAAGATAGACAGTAAAATAGACACACAAGATAGACAGTAAAACAGACACACAAGATAGATACTAAAACAGACACACAAGATAGACAGTAAAACAGACACACAAGATAGACAGTAAAACAGACACACAAGATAGATACTAAAACAGACACACAAGATAGACAGTAAAACAGACACACAAGGTAGACAGTAAAACAGACACACAAGATAGTCAGTAAAACAGACACACAAGATAGACAGTAAAACAGACACACAAGATAGACAGTAAGACAGACACACAAGGTAGACAGTAAAACAGACACACAAGATAGACAGTAAAACAGACACACAAGGTAGACAGTAAAATAGACACACAAGATAGACAGTAAAACAGACACACAAGATAGACAGTAAAACAGACACACAAGATAGTCAGTAAAACAGACACACAAGATAGTCAGTAAAACAGACACACAAGATAGACAGTAAAACAGACACACAAGATAGACAGTAAAACAGACACACAAGGTAGACAGTAAAACAGACACACAAGGTAGACAGTAAAACAGACACACAGATAGTCAGTAAAACAGACACACAAGATAGACAGTAAAACAGACACACAAGATAGATACTAAAACAGACACACAAGATAGACAGTAAAACAGACACACAAGATAGTCAGTAAAACAGACACGCAAGATAGACAGTAAAACAGACACACAAGATAGTCAGTAAAACAGACACACAAGATAGACAGTAAAACAGACACACAAGGTAGACAGTAAAACAGATACACAAGGTAGACAGTAAAACAGCCACACAAGATAGAGGGACGCAGAGGTGTTTCCAAGGCACCAGGGCCGGGTTATATACTGGCCAAGACCTATTAACGCGTCCTCGTCGAGCGTCCTGGGCAACAGGTCCCTTTGGGGTCCTGACTAAAGTCAATAGGATCGCCGATTCTTCCGAAGTCAGAGAGTGTCTGCCTGTACGGCGAGGAACTACCAGTCTGCACACCAATAAGCCAGACATGGGACAACGGATACTCATGCAAACCTCAGGTCCTGTATGACATCACACTGATGTTGGACAACAGGATGTCTTCATCCGACATACAGGACTTCGCGTTGGAGCTCTAGCCAACGAACACAAGCAAGCAAGCAAGCACACAAGATAGACACTAAAACAGACACACAAGATAGACAGTAAAACAGACACACAAGATAGTCAGTAAAACAGACACACAAGATAGACAGTAAAACAGATACACAAGATAGATACTAAAACAGACACACAAGATAGGCACTAAAACAGACACACAAGATAGATATTAAAACAGACACACAAGATAGTCAGTAAAACAGACACACAAGATAGACAGTAAAACAGATACACAAGATAGATACTAAAACAGACACACAAGATAGTCAGTAAAACAGATACACAAGATAGATACTAAAACAGACACACAAGATAGTCAGTAAAACAGAGACACAAGATAGACAGTAAAACAGACACACAAGGTAGACAGTAAAACAGACACACAAGATAGTCAGTAAAACAGACACACAAGATAGATACTAAAACAGACACACAAGATAGACAGTAAAACAGACACACAAGGTAGACAGTAAACAGACACACAAGATAGTCAGTAAAACAGACACACAAGGTAGACAGTAAAACAGACACACAAGATAGTCAGTAAAACAGACACACAAGATAGACAGTAAAACAGACACACAAGATAGATACTAAAACAGACACACAAGATAGACAGTAAAACAGACACACAAGGTAGACAGTAAAACAGATACACAAGATAGTCAGTAAAACAGACACACAAGATAGACAGTAAAACAGACACACAAGATAGATAGTAAAACAGACACACAAGATAGACAGTAAAACAGACACACAAGATAGACAGTAAAACAGACACACAAGATAGACAGTAAAACAGACACACAAGATAGATACTAAAACAGACACACAAGATAGACAGTAAAACAGACACACAAGGTAGACAGTAAAACAGACACACAAGATAGTCAGTAAAACAGACACACAAGATAGACAGTAAAACAGACACACAAGATAGACAGTAAAACAGACACACAAGATAGACACTAAAACAGACAAACAAGGTAGACAGTAAAACAGACACACAAGATAGCCAGTAAAACAGACACACAAGATAGACAGTAAAACAGACACACAAGATAGTCAGTAAAACAGACACACAAGATAGTCAGTAAAACAGACACACAAGATAGACAGTAAAACAGACACACAAGATAGACAGTAAAACAGACACACAAGGTAGACAGTAAAACAGACACACAAGGTAGACAGTAAAACAGACACACAAGATAGTCAGTAAAACAGACACACAAGATAGACAGTAAAACAGACACACAAGATAGATACTAAAACAGACACACAAGATAGACAGTAAAACAGACACACAAGATAGTCAGTAAAACAGACACACAAGATAGTCAGTAAAACAGATACACAAGATAGATACTAAAACAGACACACAAGATAGGCACTAAAACAGACACACAAGATAGATATTAAAACAGACACACAAGATAGTCAGTAAAACAGACACACAAGATAGACAGTAAAACAGATACACAAGATAGATACTAAAACAGACACACAAGATAGTCAGTAAAACAGATACACAAGATAGATACTAAAACAGACACACAAGATAGACAGTAAAACAGACACACAAGGTAGACAGTAAAACAGACACACAAGATAGTCAGTAAAACAGACACACAAGATAGACAGTAAAACAGACACACAAGATAGATACTAAAACAGACACACAAGATAGACAGTAAAACAGACACACAAGATAGACAGTAAAACAGACACACAAGATAGACAGTAAAACAGACACACAAGATAGATACTAAAACAGACACACAAGATAGACAGTAAAACAGACACACAAGATAGACAGTAAAACAGACACACAAGGTAGACAGTAAAACAGACACACAAGGTAGACAGTAAAACAGACACACAAGATAGTCAGTAAAACAGACACACAAGATAGACAGTAAAACAGACACACAAGATAGATACTAAAACAGACACACAAGATAGACAGTAAAACAGACACACAAGATAGTCAGTAAAACAGACACACACGATTGTCAGTAATACAGATACACAAGATAGATACTAAAACAGACACACAAGATAGGCACTAAAACAGACACACAAGATAGATATTAAAACAGACACACAAGATAGTCAGTAAAACAGACACACAAGATAGACAGTAAAACAGATACACAAGATAGATACTAAAACAGACACACAAGATAGTCAGTAAAACAGATACACAAGATAGATACTAAAACAGACACACAAGATAGTCAGTAAAACAGAGACACAAGATAGACAGTAAAACAGAAACACAAGGTAGACAGTAAAACAGACACACAAGATAGTCAGTAAAACAGACACACAAGATAGATACTAAAACAGACACACAAGATAGACAGTAAAACAGACACACAAGGTAGACAGTAAAACAGACACACAAGATAGTCAGTAAAACAGACACACAAGGTAGACAGTAAAACAGACACACAAGATAGTCAGTAAAACAGACACACAAGATAGACAGTAAAACAGACACACAAGATAGATACTAAAACAGACACACAAGATAGACAGTAAAACAGACACACAAGGTAGACAGTAAAACAGACACACAAGATAGTCAGTAAAACAGACACACAAGATAGACAGTAAAACAGACACACAAGATAGATACTAAAACAGACACACAAGATAGACAGTAAAACAGACACACAAGATAGACAGTAAAACAGACACACAAGATAGACAGTAAAACAGACACACAAGATAGATACTAAAACAGACACACAAGATAGACAGTAAAACAGACACACAAGGTAGACAGTAAAACAGACACACAAGATAGTCAGTAAAACAGACACACAAGATAGACAGTAAAACAGACACACAAGATAGTCAGTAAAACAGACACACAAGGTAGATAGTAAAACAGACACACAAGATAGACAGTAAAACAGACACACAAGATAGTCAGTAAAACAGACACACAAGATAGACAGTAAAACAGACACACAAGATAGACACTAAAACAGACACACAAGATAGACAGTAAAACAGACACACAAGATAGTCAGTAAAACAGACACACAAGATAGACAGTAAAACAGACACACAAGATAGACAGTAAAACAGACACACAAGATAGATACTAAAACAGACACACAAGATAGACAGTAAAACAGACACACAAGATAGACAGTAAAACAGACACACAAGATAGATACTAAAACAGACACACAAGATAGACAGTAAAACAGACACACAAGGTAGACAGTAAAACAGACACACAAGATAGTCAGTAAAACAGACACACAAGTTAGACAGTAAAACAGACACACAAGATAGACAGTAAAACAGACACACAAGGTAGACAGTAAAACAGACACACAAGATAGACAGTAAAACAGACACACAAGGTAGACAGTAAAACAGACACACAAGATAGACAGTAAAACAGACACACAAGATAGACAGTGAAACAGACACACAAGATAGTCAGTAAAACAGACACACAAGATAGTCAGTAAAACAGACACACAAGATAGACAGTAAAACAGACACACAAGATAGACAGTAAAACAGACACACAAGGTAGACAGTAAAACAGACACACAAGGTAGACAGTAAAACAGACACACAAGATAGTCAGTAAAACAGACACACAAGATAGACAGTAAAACAGACACACAAGATAGATACTAAAACAGACACACAAGATAGACAGTAAAACAGACACACAAGATAGTCAGTAAAACAGACACACAAGATAGACAGTAAAACAGACACACAAGATAGTCAGTAAAACAGACACACAAGATAGACAGTAAAACAGACACACAAGGTAGACAGTAAAACAGATACACAAGGTAGACAGTAAAACAGCCACACAAGATAGAGGGACGCAGAGGTGTTTCCAAGGCACCAGGGCCGGGTTATATACTGGCCAAGACCTATTGACGCGTCCTCGTCGAGCGTCCTGGGCAACAGGTCCCTTTGGGGTCCTGGCTAAAGTCAATAGGATCGCCGATTCCTCCGAAGTCAGAGAGTGTCTGCCTGTACGGCGAGGAACCACCAGTCTGCACACCAATAAGCCAGACATGGGACAACGGATACTTCTTCTTCTTCTTCGTTCATCCGGAGTTTTTTTTCGGATGTGATTGCGTTGTGCCTGTTTACAGCAGAGCTGCGTTCTTGCGCCGTTAGGCCGACACATCCGACTTCTGCGGGCATTTGTTGACCGGGTTAACCTTCCCGGGGGTTTCTTAGGACGTTTGACTCTCACTGTTGTGGTGTTATCCCCCATCCCAACTGGTCCATATAGAACAGCCAAAGATCCTGGTCAGCCCTCAAGGGAAGGCAGGGGCAGACCATGGGCATTCCCCGCCATCCAAGGAGGCTTCCATAATTGCAGAGCCAACACACAGCGCTCTGGTACTGGGCTCACCCAAGGAATCGTCACGTCCTGCACATGGCTGCTTAGCCTCACTTCCGTATATTGGGCCTTCCGTTCACCATAGGCTGTTCTTCCGGAAACCAGAAGTATGCAGTCTGCAGATGACATCCACACAGTGAGCTTTCGATTCGGACTTTCCATGTAATGGATTTGCTATCCAAGCAATATTCCATTTCGTGCCACTAGGACACTTTTCCACCTTTTATGAAGCCCACACAATGGGCTTTTGATTCGGACTTTCCACGTAATGGATTTGCTATCCAAGCAATATTCCATTTCGTGCCACTAGAACACTTTTCCACCTTTTATGAAGCCCACACAGCGAGCTTTCGATTTGGACTTTCCACATAATGGATTTGCTATCCAAGCAATATTCCATTTCATGCCTCTGGGTCTTCATGCACCTTTAAATGTCAACCTGTATGTAGTTAAAGTAAGCTGCGGTCAACTTGAGCTTGTTGATATCTCCATAGAGCTTGTCCTCAAATGAAGCAGGTGTGGGCCAAAATATCTTTCTCTGTTCTGCATACGTTGGGCAATCCTGCAGCAAATGTTTTGCTGTCATTTTTCCAGTTCTACAATTACATTCATCGGTATCTCCTATCTTTAGTTTATTGAACAAGTGGTATTTCAGCCTGTTATGTCCTGTGCGGAGTCTGAAGATTGCTACTTGTTCTCTTCGGTCGAGTTTGTAATATGCATCATCCTTCTGATGGCCTGGATGCTCAGATTCCCATTTGGTTCTATAAGTGCTTTTTATCAACCTCTTTGCCTCATTATAGGTTATGTCTATGTCAGGCTGTGGTAGTCGTCCGCCCTCTTTTGCCAGTCTGTCAGCCTCTTCGTTTCCAGGTATACTGCAATGTGATGGGATCCACTGTATTACAACTTTTTTGGATTTCTGGCATAGACCATGGAGTGCTGCTCTTAGGTCAGTTAGTTCTGTGCTGTTATTGCTCTTGAGTATTGAGACAGCTGACTTTGCATCTGTGAAGATAGCTATTTGCTTCTCTTTATTTTCCTCCATCAGGAGCATTTCTGCTGCAGTTTTCAAAGCCTCTACCTCCGCTTTGAAGTTACTTGAAAATTTTCCAGTTGCCATTGAATGTGTTTTTTTCACTCCATTTTTTAAATTTAGGAGAATTCCTCCTCCTCCATTCTCTATTGAATTTTTGGCTGATCCATCTGTATATGCATGGGTCCAATTCCTGCTTGGGTAATGTTCTTTTATGTAGTTTAGGGTTATTTCTCTTCTTTCAGTTTCATGCTGAGTGTTCTTTTTCTCAATACCAGGAATGTTTTCTATCATCTCAGGCAGTTGCTGCTGTCTCCAAGCTGGGAACTTGTGTGCATTGTGTATGGGCTTGACTGTTGATATGTTAAGTATAGGATCTGCCCTAATCCTTCGTTTTGCAGTTTCTACAAAGTTGCTACGCTTCAGTCTTCCCTTTCCAAAACCATTAAATCTGTTGTACATAGGGTGGTCTGTCAATCTCCTAAATTTTTCTGCTTGTTGCTGGGCTCTGCTATCTCTTCTATCCTGCATTGGTTGTAAACAAGTGATCTTTTCTAGTTCATTAATAGGCGTTGTCTTCAGGCTTCCAGTTATGATTCGCATTCCTTGGGTTTGGACTCTACTTATTTTGTTAAAGTTTGACTTAGCTGCTGTTGCCCAAGCTGCAATGCCATATTCCAGTACTGGCCTCACCCGTCCAGTATATAACTTCTTGAGAACTTTCTCATCTGCTCCCCACGTTGTACCAGCAAGCTTTTTCATGATTGCCATTCTCTGCCTTGCTCTTGTTCGATTTTTCTCAACCTGTGTCTTCCATGTCAGGCGACGATCAAAGGTGACTCCTAGATAGTTTGGATTTTCTTCATGGCGCAATATTTTTCCATTCAATACCAGCTTAGGTTGCTGAGGTTTATTTGAGAGGGAGAACACTGTGCATGTTGTTTTCTCCTCACTTATCTTCACTAGCCATGATTTTGACCAGTCCTCTAGCGCTAATAAGGCTTGCTGTATTCTGCTGTTAGCTGTACTAATATATTCTTCAGATGTCCATATGGCTAGGTCATCTGCAAAGGAGGATGTGTGTACTCTGGCTGGAAAATTTTCTGTGATGTCATTTATATATGCTAGGAATAATGTTGGTGAAAGAACTCCTCCTTGGGGGACACCTTGCTCCAGCAGCATCATTTTGCTTGTTTGTCCTTGTACTTTTGTCCTGGCAGTTCTGTTCTCAAGGTATTGGCTGATCCATTTATACATTTTTCCACAAACATGCATGTTTTGCAGTTTTACTTTCAGTCCTTCCTTCCATACTTTATCAAATGCTTTTTCTAAATCTATCCAGACTGCTAGTGTGTGCTTTTTCTCTTGGAAGGCATCCTCTATTTCCTGAGCTATATAGGTTATTTGATCTTCAGTGGATCTGTATTTTCTGAATCCTGCTTGGTGTGGTGTTAAGAGTTTGTTTTCTTCCAGATGCCATGTTAGCCTGCCATTGATAATGCGTTCCATTAATTTTCCTACACAGCTAAGTAGACTGATAGGTCGATAGCCATTTGGTTCTTCCAGGTCTTTCCCTTTCTTTGGGACTGGTATTAGTATAGCTTCCTTCCATGCCTGTGGGACTATTCCTCTCTTCCAGCTGTTATTTAGGACTGCTAGTAGTTTCTTCTTTGCCTTGGTGCCTAGTCCTATTAGCATTTCATTTGTGATTCCATCCTTTCCTGGTGATTTCTTCTTTTTTAGGGTATTCATTGCCTGTTCCATTTCTTCCATTGTTAGATTTGCCATCATATATTCTGCTGCTGTCTCTGTATTTCTATGATGTATCTGTTTGTCTTTGATTGCTTTCTTCTGTTCGGTTGTAATATCAATGTGGTTTGCACTGGCATAGTGTTCCATTAGTGCATTTGCAGCCTTTTTGCCTGTAAGCAAGGCATTTCCTTGTTTAATTGTTATTTGTTTGTTTCTAGGTCCTTCATTGTTCATGGCTTTCACTAGTTTCCATAGTTTGTTTCCATCCCTGTCAAAATTCAGGTTTTCTGTTTTTTCCCTCCAACAATCTCTTGTTGTTTGATTTACTGTTCTTTTATATTTTGCTGAGATGGCTTTGAGAGAGATGTTTGCTTCAATTGTTTGTTCTCTCTCTGCTGTCTTCCTGGCATCTTCAACTTTGTCCTCCAAACTTTGTAGTTCTTCAGTCCAGTATGGTTTGTAATTTTTCCTCGCTCCTCTTGGAATGGACTCAGTGGCTGCCTGTATTATCGCTCTGTTTAGACTTTCCACCATTTGCTTTATGTTGCCATATCGTGTATTTATGTTTTCACAATATTTGTCTGTTAGTATGGCAAATCTGTCCCAATCTGCTCGTTTGTAATTCCAGCGGGGCAAGGGCTTTTGCTCCTGTGGAACATACTCCATATTCATTTCAAGCGTGATTGGTCTGTGGTCACTACCTGCTAATTGGTCCAGCACATGGCGATCGATTTTGTGGAGGATGTCTCCTGTGCAGAAAGCTAAGTCTGGAGTAGAAGTGGTAAGCCATCTTCTGGAGTAGAAGCTCGGTGTGTCATCCGCTTTGTTGAGTAGATGGAGATTTGAGTCTATTTCCCAGTCCTCCAATTCATCTCCTCTTTTGTCAGTATCTGGGTATCCCCATCTTTCTGAACGGCTATTAAAGTCTCCGACAATAATGCAGTTTGTGTCAGTTATTTTCATGTTTGACAGTGTAAGGTCCTTATCTGCTGGGCTATACAGATTGTAGATTCTTATTTTCACGTCCTTTATCATTATATCAACACCTATAATTTCCGTTTGGTTGTTAGAGATCACAGATACTTCGCTGCAAGGTATTGTATTTCGTGTAAGTATTAGAACTCCTCCTTTGTGTCCTTCGCGGTCGAAACGTGTGGCCTGATATCCTCTGACTGAGAATTTGTGATTGGCGTTGAGGTGTGTCTCTTGAATGCATGCCACATCTATTCTATCTTTATGAAGACGCTGTGTTAGGGAGTCTTTCTTCTTGTGAACTCCTTCGGCATTCCACTGTAGTATGTTGAGTGTCCGGGGTGTTTGGTCAATAGCTCTTAACCTACTCCTCTGTGCCTTGACTCCACAGCACAGGGGAAGGTGACCACCAGTAGTCATGGGTGGACCCCCTCGAGGCAGGGGGCCCGGCACTATCACCGCCTGATGGGACTTCACGGGATTAGCACCATATCGATTAATTTTGATTTGTGACATCATTAATTAAGTTACGTTGCACTGCTTTGTCAAGCCTGTGGCTCAGTACATCCGATTTCGACAAGCATTTATTCGGGATGCTTTCCCTAGCCTTTGACTGTCCCCAGTCTACCTACAAGGCAGCAGGTTTCACGTTGCACTGCTTTGTCAAGCCTGTGGCTCAGTACATCCGATTTCGACAAGCATGTATTTGGGGTGCTTTCCCTAGCCTTTGACTGTCCCCAGTCTACCTACAAGGCAGCAGGTTTGTGTGTCTCTTCGTCTGGTCCCTCTCCCTTGACCTGTCCGACATGGGTGGCCCTACCAGTAGCTGTGCTACCGTCGGCATAGCTCTTGGGGTCATTGGGACGCACAAGCCCCTCTACCTCGTCACGGTGGACACACAGCAGAGGGGGGACAACGGATACTCATGCAAACCTCAGGTCCTGTATGACATCACACTGATGTTGGACAACAGGATGTCTTCATCCGACATACAGAACTTCGCGTTGGAGCTCAAGCCAACGAACACAAGCAAGCAAGCAAGCACACAAGATAGACACTAAAACAGACACACAAGATAGTCAGTAAAACAGACACACAAGATAGTCAGTAAAACAGACACACAAGATAGACAGTAAAACAGACACACAAGGTAGTCAGTAAAACAGACACACAAGATAGACAGTAAAACAGACACACAAGGTAGACAGTAAAACAGACACACAAGATAGTCAGTAAAACAGACACACAAGGTAGTCAGTAAAACAGACACACAAGATAGAGAGTAAAACAGACACACAATGTAGACAGTAAAACAGACACACAAGGTAGTCAGTAAAACAGACACACAAGGTAGACAGTAAAACAGTCACACAAGATAGTAAAACAGACACACAAGGTAGACAGTAAAACAGACACACAAGATAGACAGTAAAACAGACACACAAGGTAGACAGTAAAACAGACACACAAGATAGTCAGTAAAACAGACACACAAGATACACAGTAAAACAGACACACAAGATAGACAGTAAAACAGACACACAAGGTAGACAGTAAAACAGACACACAAGATAGTCAGTAAAACAGACACACAAGGTAGACAGTAAAACAGACACACAAGGTAGTCAGTAAAACAGACACACAAGGTAGACAGTAAAACAGACACACAAGATAGTCAGTAAAACAGACACACAAGGTAGACAGTAAAACAGACACACAAGGTAGTCAGTAAAACAGACACACAAGGTAGACAGTAAAACAGACACACAAGGTAGTCAGTAAAACAGACACACAAGGTAGTCAGTAAAACAGACACACAAGGTAGACAGTAAAAGAGACACACAAGGTAGACAGTAAAACAGACACACAAGATAGACAGTAAAACACACACAAGGTAGTCAGTAAAACAGACACACAAGGTAGACAGTAAAACAGACACACAAGGTAGACAGTAAAACAGACACACAAGACATAGACAAGCAAGTGTGAGAGAAACACAGTGAGCGTTCACGATGTCTACAGTGACACAGCATGGCACCAGCGTGGCACTGCGTGGGGCACCCCGTGACCTGCAGACATCACAGAGTGTCTTTGTGACACTGCCCAGGCACTTCTACAGCCTAGGGTGGAAGAGGAAAGTCTAAATCACAATGTATGGTATCTCTACACCCAACGTAGTACAGGAAAGTCTAAATCACAATGTATGGTAGTTCTAACCCAATGAAGTACAGGAAAGTCTAAATCACAATATACATCCTAGAGTAGAAGAGGAGAGTCTAAATCATGAATAAGACTGCAGCAAGACCACGACTGAAATCTGAAGAGAAACGGTTTCATGAATAAAATAAGACAAGACTGAAACAAGACTACGACTGAAACCTGCTCACCGACTTCTCCGGGGAGGCACAATGTGTGTTGGCTTTGTTCTTGCGACATGGACACAGAGCATACAGCACCCAGGAGATGTCCATGCCCCGGCGGATGTCCCCTATAGAACCTCCAGTCTCCGGCTGCAGCCGTACAAGCACCTCATACGTGCTACATTGTATGACCAATACGCTGTTAGCTAGTCTGTGTATGTTATGTATGTATATGGTCTTCTGCTCACAGAACGCTACATGTACAGATTCCAGTTTGCGCGTGTTCGTGGCCACATACTGCAACCCCAGATTCACCGCTCACAGCTTCAACCACAAATCTTTCACAGCTTCAGTTCGAACGGTGAGATACCCAGAGCTACAGCACACAGCTTCAGTTCTAACGGTGAGACCCCACAGCAACAGCACACAGCTTCAGTTCTAACGGTGAGACCCCACAACTATAGCACAATATTTGGTTGTAACGGTGAACCCCACAACTACAGCACAATATTTGGTTGTAACGGTGAACGCCATAACTACAGCACAATATTTGGTTGTAACGGTGAACGCCATAACTACAGCACAATATTTGGTTGTAACGGTGAACGTCATAACTATAGCAGACAGCTACAGCACATAACTTCAAGTGTAACAGTGAACTTCACAACTACAACACACAGCTTCAAGTGTAACAGCGAACTTCACAACTACAACACACAGCTTCAAGTGTAACAGCGAACTTCACAACTACAACACACAGCTTCAAGTGTAACAGTGAACCTCAAATCTACAGCACCCAACTACAGCACATAGCTTCAAGTGTAACAGTGAACCTCATAACTACAGCAACCAACTACAGCACATAGCTTCAAGTGTAACAGTGAACCTCATAACTACAGCAGCCAACTACAGCACATAGCTTAAGTATAACGGTGAACCTCACAACTACAGCACACAGCTTCAATTGTAACAGTGAACCCCATAACTACGGCAAACAGCGTCAAGTGTAATAGTAGCACTCAACTACAGCACACAGCTTCAAGTGTAATGGTGAACCTCATAACTACAACACACAGCTTCAAGTGTAATAGTAAACCTCATAACTTCAGCACTCAACTACAGCACACAGCTTCAAGTGTAATGGTGAACCTCATAACTACAACACACAGCTTCAAGTATAATAGTAAACCTCATAACTTCAGCACTCAACTACAGCACACAGCTTCAAGTGTAATGGTGAACCTCATAACTACAACACACAGCTTCAAGTGTAATAGTAAACCTCATAACTTCAGCACTCAACTACAGCACACAGCTTCAAGTGTAACGGTGAACCGCATAACTACAGCAATCAACTACAGCACACAGCTTGAATTGTAATGGAAAACGTCACAATTACAGAACACAGCTTCAAGTGTAACGGTGAATCCCATAACTACAGCACCCAACTACAGCACCCAGCTTCAAGTATAAGGGTGAACCTCACAAGTACAGCACACAGCTTCAAGTGTACAGTGAACCAAATAACTACAGCACCCAACTACAGCACCCAGCTTCAAGTATAAGGGTGAACCTCACAAGTACAGCACACAGCTTCAAGTGTAAAAGTGAACCCCATAACTACAGCACCCAACTACAGCACCCAGCTTCAAGTATAAGGGTGAACCTCACAAGTACAGCACACAGCTTCAAGCGTAACGGTGAATCCCATAACTACAGCACGCAACTACAGCACCCAGCTTCAAGTATAAGGGTGAACCTCACAAGTACAGCACACAGCTTCAAGTGTAACAGTGAACTCCATAACTACGGCAAACAGCTTCAAGTGTAACGGTGAACCCCAGAACTACAGCACCAAACTACAACAGAGACTCCTGTGTATGTCCTGGGGTGCACACAGCTTCAAGTGAAACGGTGAACCCCACAGAAAAAAACTCCAGCAGCACACATCACGTCTTCTATTGTAATGGTACAAATATGTGCATGAGTGTACAAGCCATATCTAGTTGTACTGTGTATGTGCTAGAGTGTACAAGCCATATCTAGTTGTACTGTGTATGTGCATGAGTGTACAAGTCATATCTAGTTGTACTGTGTATGTGCATGAGTGTACAAGCCAGAGCTAGTTGTACTGTAACGTACTGGAATACACGTAACATTGATGCCAACACAGACCTACCACTCTACACACACACACACACACGTAACATTGTTACCAACAGACTTACGCCCCTATACACAGGTAACACTGATACCAACACAGACTTACAACCCTACATAGAGGTAACACTGATGCTAACACAGACTTACCACCTCTACACACAGGTGACACTGATGCCAACACAGACATACCACCCTATACATAGTAACACTGATGCCAACAGACCTACCGCCCCTACACACAGGTAACACTGATGCCACCACAGGCATACCACCCCTACACACAGGTAACACTGATGCCAATACAGAGTTACCACCCTCACACACAGGTAACACTGATGCCAACACAGACTTACCACCCTACACACACGTTACATTGATGCCAACAGGCTTACCGCCCCTACACACAGGTAACACTGATGCCAACACAGACTTACCACCCTTACATACAGGTAACACTGATGCCAGCACAGCTTACCGCCTTACACACAGGTAACATTGATGCCAACAGACGTACCATCTCTACACACAGGTAACACTGATGCCAACACAGACTTACCACCCTACACACACGTAACATTGATGCCAACAGACGTACCACCCCTACACACAGGTAACACTGATGCCAACACAGACTTACCACCCTTACATACAGGTAACACTGATTCCAGCACAGCTTACCGCCTTACACACACGTAACATTGTTACCAACAGACTTACGCCCCTATACACAGGTAACACTGATACCAACACAGACTTACAACCCTACATAGAGGTAACACTGATGCTAACACAGACTTACCACCTCTACACACAGGTAACACTGATGCCAACACAGACATACCACCCTATACATAGTAACACTGATGCCAACAGACCTACCGCCCCTACACACAGGTAACACTGATGCCACCACAGGCTTACCATCCCTACACACAGGTAACACTGATGCCAATACAAAGTTACCACCCTCACACACAGGTAACACTGATGCCAACACAGACTTACCACCCTACACACACGTAACATTGACGCCAACAGGCTTACCGCCCCTACACACAGGTAACACTGATGCCAACACAGACTTACCACCCTTACATACAGGTAACACTGATGCCAGCACAGCTTACCGCCTTACACACAGGTAACATTGATGCAAACAGACATACCATCCCTACACACAGGTAAAACTGATGCCAGCACAGACTTACCACCCCTACACACAGGTAACACTGATGCCAGCACAGCTTACCGCCTTACACACAGGTAACATTGATGCAAACAGACATACCATCCCTACACACAGGTAAAACTGATGCCAGCACAGACTTACCACCCCTACACACAGGTAACACTGATGCCAACACAGACATGAGAACATGTCACAGAACTACCACACATGTGATCACAACATGAGAACACCAGTCAGAGAACCACCACACATCTCATCACAACATAAAAACATGTCACAGGAGCACCACACATCTCATCACAACAACATGAGAACATGTCACAGGAGCACCACACATCTCATCACAACAACATGAGAACATGTCACAGGAGCACCACACATCTCATCACAACAACATGAGAACATGTCACAGGAGCACCACACATCTCATCACAACAACATGAGAACATGTCACAGAAGCACCACACATCTGGTCCAGAGAGGAAGCAACTAGCAAGCAACCAGCGGTGCAAGGTCATAGACCTACAAACCCACTACGGATGACTGGTAGCTGTGAACACAGCCCACTGAAGGTAATGTCTGTCAATCACCAACTGGGGTCGCTCAGCTGCGACAGATCAGACATGCCCATCCCGCCCGACCCCTCCACATTCAGCCTGCAGCCACTAGATGCCGCCTACAGTATCGGCAGATACCATGGGCCACTCGTTCTACGATTCATGGGCGTGTTCTAATGAATGTAGCTGAGTATACCGTGGCCTGCAGACATAGATACCATCTTGTGTTTGCGTGAGGTTTCAACATTGTGAGATCACAGACAGGGCTAACACAATTAACACCAGCCCCGGGCTTTGTTTAGAATGCAGCGTAGTATGTTTACAGATGTTCCCACACACACTTAGAGATTGGCGCAGCTTACCGCTGCATCACGTTTGTGAAACCTGAGACAAACATGGCGGTGCCTGGGCCACTTCTTGCCGACTCCAGAGTGGGTGTTGTATTGCTACAGCTTGTCAGATGTGGGAGAAACCCGCACCCATCACCTCTACAGGCCGCCAACCCGGTCACACACACCCATGCCCCACTTAAATGCATACATCTATACCCCACCCATACACATCTCTGCTTAACTTAACAACAACAATATCCCACTTATACACATCTCTGCTTAACTTAACAACAATAATACCCCACTTATACACATCTCTGCTTAACTTAACAACAACAATACCCCACTTAAACACATATCTGCTTATCTTAACAACAACAACATCCCACTTATACACATCTCTGCTTATCTTAACAACAATACCCCAATTATACACATCTCTGCTTAACTTAACAACAACAATATCCCACTTAAACACATATCTGCTTATCTTAACAACAACAATATCCCACTTATACACATCTCTGCTTAACTTAACAACAACAATACCCCACTTATACACATCTCTACTTATCTTAACAACAATACCCCACTTATACACATCTCTGCTTAACCTAACAACAACATTATCCCACTTATACACATCTCTGCTTAACTAACCAACAATATCCCACTTATACACATCTCTGCTTAACTTAACAACAACAATATCCCACTTATACACATCTCTGCTTAACTAACCAACAATATCCCACTTATACACATCTCTGCTTAACTTAACAACAACATTATCCCACTTATACACATCTCTGCTTAACTTAACAACAACAATATCCCACTTATACACATCTCTGCTTAACTTAACAACAATAATACCCCACTTATACACATCTCTGCTTAACTTAACAACAACAATACCCCACTTAAACACATATCTGCTTATCTTAACAACAACAACATCCCACTTATACACATCTCTGCTTATCTTAACAACAATACCCCAATTATACACATCTCTGCTTAACTTAACAACAACAATATCCCACTTAAACACATATCTGCTTATCTTAACAACAACAATATCCCACTTATACACATCTCTGCTTAACTTAACAACAACAATACCCCACTTATACACATCTCTACTTATCTTAACAACAATACCCCACTTATACACATCTCTGCTTAACCTAACAACAACATTATCCCACTTATACACATCTCTGCTTAACTAACCAACAATATCCCACTTATACACATCTCTGCTTAACTTAACAACAACAATATCCCACTTATACACATCTCTGCTTAACTAACCAACAATATCCCACTTATACACATCTCTGCTTAACTTAACAACAACATTATCCCACTTATACACATCTCTGCTTAACTTAACAACAACAATATCCCACTTATACACATCTCTGCTTAACTTAACAACAACAATATCCCACTTATACACATCTCTGCTTAACTTAACAACAACTCTATCCCACTTATACACAATATCCCACTTATACACATCTCTGCTTAACTTACCTTACAACAATATCCCACTTATACACATCTCTGCTTAACTTAACAACAACATTATCCCACTTATACACATCTCTGCTTATCTTAACAACAACAATATCCCACTTATACATAGCTCTGCTTAACTTAACAACAACAATATCCCACTTATACACATCTCTGCTTAAGTTAACAATAACAATATCCCACTTATACACATCTCTGCTTAACTTACAACAATATCCCACTTATACACATCTCTGCTTAACTTACAACAATATCCCACTTATACACATCTCTGCTTAACTTAACAACAACAATATCCCACTTATACACATCTCTGCTTAACTTAACAACAACAATATCCCACTTATACACATCTCTGCTTAACTTAACAACAATAATACCCCACTTATACACATCTCTGCTTAACTTAACAACAACAATACCCCACTTAAACACATATCTGCTTATCTTAACAACAACAATATCCCACTTATACACATCTCTGCTTAACTTAACAACAACAATATCCCACTTATACACATCTCTGCTTAACGTAACAACAACAATATCCCACTTAAACACATATCTGCTTATCTTAACAACAACAATATCCCACTTATACACATCTCTGCTTAACTTAACAACAACAATACCCCACTTATACACATCTCTACTTATCTTAACAACAATACCCCACTTATACACATCTCTGCTTAACTTAACAACAACATTATCCCACTTATACACATCTCTGCTTAACTAACCAACAATATCCCACTTATACACATCTCTGCTTAACTTAACAACAACAATATCCCACTTATACACATCTCTGCTTAACTAACCAACAATATCCCACTTATACACATCTCTGCTTAACTTAACAACAACATTATCCCACTTATACACATCTCTGCTTAACTTAACAACAACAATATCCCACTTATACACATCTCTGCTTAACTTAACAACAACAATATCCCACTTATACACATCTCTGCTTAACTTAACAACAACTCTATCCCACTTATACACAATATCCCACTTATACACATCTCTGCTTAACTTACCTTACAACAATATCCCACTTATACACATCTCTGCTTAACTTAACAACAACATTATCCCACTTATACACATCTCTGCTTATCTTAACAACAACAATATCCCACTTATACATAGCTCTGCTTAACTTAACAACAACAATATCCCACTTATACACATCTCTGCTTAAGTTAACAATAACAATATCCCACTTATACACATCTCTGCTTAACTTACAACAATATCCCACTTATACACATCTCTGCTTAACTTACAACAATATCCCACTTATACACATCTCTGCTTAACTTAACAACAACAATATCCCACTTATACACATCTCTGCTTAACTTACAACAATATCCCACTTATACACATCTCTGCTTAACTTAACAACAACACTATCCCACTTATACACATCTCTGCTTAACTTACAACAATATCCCACTTATACACATCTCTGCTTAACTTAACAACAATATCCCACTTATACACATCTCTGCTTAACTTAACAACAACAATATCCCACTTATACACATCTCTGCTTAACTTAACAACAACAATATCCCACTTATACACATCTCTGCTTAACTTACAACAATATCCCACTTATACACATCTCTGCTTAACTTAACAACAAGAATATCCCACTTATACACATCTCTGCTTAACTTACAACAATATCCCACTTATACACATCTCTGCTTAACACAACAATATCCCACTTATACACATCTCTGCTTAACTTACCAACAACAATATCCCACTTATACACATCTCTGCTTAACTTACCAACAACAACATCCCACTTATACACATCTCTGCTTAATTCAACAACAACAATATCCCACTTATACACATCTCTGCTTATCTTAACAACAACAATATCCCACTTATACACATCTCTGCTTAACTTACAACAATATCCCACTTATACACATCTCTGCTTAACTTAACAACAAGAATATCCCACTTATACACATCTCTGCTTAAGTTAACAACAACAATATCCCACTTATACACATCTCTGCTTAACTTAACAACAACAATATCCCACTTATACACATCTCTGCTTATCTTAACAACAACAATATCCCACTTATACACATCTCTGCTTAACTTACAACAATATCCCACTTATACACATCTCTGCTTAACTTACATCAATATCCCACTTATACACATCTCTGCTTAACTTACTAACAATAATGCCCCACTTAGACGCATCGCTGTCTCATGTAAACATATCGCTTCCCAACTTAAACATATGGCTCACCCACATATGGCTCACACATCGTTGTCCCTTCAACACACATCGCTGATGTCGCTTTTACGCCCAGCACCACTCAACGAACAGTCGTACCGCTTATATGCTATACATCTCTTTCCAAGTAGTAAGTCCTACCTACATCTTAATCCCATTTACACATAACTATAACCCACGTACACATAATGCGGACCAACGTACACAAACCGCGGACCCACGTACATCGATGCCTATTATAACACACATACACCTTTGCTACACTAACACACACCTGCACACTTAAACACATGTCTACACAATGAACACACCACCGCCCCACGTACACAAGGCTAGTAACAAGACTAGACACCGACTATGGAGAAATATCACAGAGAACTAACATTCCGCATGGTGTGTGTATTCCTATTCAAAGTATTATAGTTACCACTCGAATTGTCACTCTTACCGTTTCATTTGACCTCAGAAATACTCTGGAGTGTATATGACTGGTGGACAGAAATATGTGCCAGGTGACAGGTCTGTGCATACGTGCATTCATCTAGCGGTTACACCTGAATACATCTGTGCTGACGTACAACCAGCCTGAGATCAGCAACCCAACAATTCACAACACACAACGCGCGCACATACAGCTGAACAATTCAGTGTAAACCATAAACGTCGTGGAATTTACCATAAAGCAATTCATCTCTCTCTCTCTCTCTCTCTCTCTCTCTCTCTCTCTCTCTCTCTCTCTCTCTCTCTTTCTCTCTCTCTCTCTCTCTCTCTTTCTCCCACTGTGTGGCTGAGGGAATGGGTGGGTGGAGGATGTGTGGTTGGGTAGAGGATGTGTGGGTGGGTGATTGTATATGAGTAAGGGTGTGTGGTTAAGGGATGTTTGCTTGGGGGATGGGTGGGTAGAGGATGTGTGGGTGGGTAGAGGATATGTGGGTGGGTGAGTGTGTGCAGGTTAGGAGATGGTGGGGGATGTTTGTAGGTGTGGGCTCGGGATCTATGAGTGGGCTGGGGGAGATGGGAGATTATGTGGGTGAGTGCGGAATTTGTGTGTGGGTAGGTGCGGAATATGTCAGTTGACGGGGAGATGTGTGTGGCTGAGGAATGTGTGTTTGGCTGGGTGGTTGGAGGTGTGTGTGTGGAGGAGGATATTGGGTGAGTGATTGTTGGTGGGAAATGGGACGGGTAGAGGATATGTGAGTGGGTGGGGAGATGTGTGTAGGTGGGGGATGTGTGGGTTATTGAATGTATGTGTGCTTGGGGTGTGGGTGGATGGGATGCGTGGTGGGTGAGAGGTGTGTGTGGGTGGGGAGATGTGTAGGTGTAGGGATGTGGTGGATGGGTGGGGAATGTATTGTATGTGTGTGTGGTTGGGTGAGGGAGTTGGAGTGAATGGGGGATGTGTGAGTGGGTGGTGGATGTGTCTCACAACATAGTAATATGCATTGTTTATGTTTACAAAATTCATGTGACAATGTTTTTTTCCTATGCACTGTTGATGAAAGAAAGATGAGTGATTGGAAGGGCCGAATGTAAGACGGGCCTGCGTGCCCAATTTGTTACCCTTTGAAAATAAAGTCTGTTCGTTCGTTCGTTCTCTCTCTCACTCAGCGCTGAAAAATTCGTAGTAAACCAAAGAACGCCGTGGGGTAAACAATAAAGCAATTAACCCCCCCCCCCCCTTTTTTTTTCACACACACACACACACACACACACACACACACACACACAATATGTGCACCACAAGCAATGCCAGGCAGGGGGACACTACCTACATTACGCACAAATACCGGGGAACGATGTCCGATAATGTCCAGTATCTGACCAGGTCAGCTAAGAGTGTATCACACCTTGGAAGGGGACAGTAGTTACTCTCCTAGATGACTCAAACCCTTATCCCCTTCAAAGTTATCTCCCTGGGACTGACCACATCTCTCTTAGCGATCCCGTCATTTCAAGGAGGCCTTCTTTGGTATGGAGTACAATGGGTCGGTCGCGTTCCGCATAATGTCTCCCCGTGACCGACACCAGGTCCCTCTCTGAGGCACTCTCAGATTGGCCAACTGTCGACAATCACAAGGAGCGCTGTCGAGAGAGTAGGGACTCTGACCAACCACATAAATATTGTGTCTGACCAAGAAAGTCTGAATCACATGCCAAGAGTTGATGGATGTGATGTCATGATGGAGCAGCCAAGTTCGCGTTATTCGTTCGTATCTGACCCGCTCGTCACATCTCAAAAAGTTACATGGAGGGCTGTTAAATCGGAAATCTGTTATAGCAGGGTGGGTTAAACTGAAAATTTAGGCTAGCGAGAAAACCGTCAGAAGATAAGGACAATTGCGTCGGCATAACGTATAGGAGGACACGGCTGATCTTGAAACACGCGTAGATAACATTGTGGTAGATGATGGTTGAGAACAGGAGGACACGGCTGATCTTGAAACAAGCGTAGATAACATTGTAGTAGATGATGGCTGACAACAGGAGGACACGGCTGATCTTGAAACACGCGTAGATAACATTGTGGTAGATGATGGTTGAGAACAGGAGGACACGGCTGATCTTGAAACAAGCGTAGATAACATTGTGGTAGATGATGGCTGACAACAGGAGGACACGGCTGATCTTGAAACAAGCGTAGATAACATTGTGGTAGATGATGGCTGACAACAGGAGGACACGGCTGATCTTGAAACAAGCGTAGATAACATTGTGGTAGATGATGGTTGAGAACAGGAGGACACGGCTGATCTTGAAACCCGCGTAGATAACATTGTGGTAGATGATGGCTGACAACAGGAGGACACGGCTGATCTTGAAACAAGCGTAGATAACATTATGGTAGATGATGGTTGACAACAGGAGGACACGGCTGATCTTGAAACAAGCGTAGATAACATTATGGTAGATGATGGCTGACAACAGGAGGACACGGCTGATCTTGAAACAAGCGTAGATAACATTGTGGTAGATGATGGTTGAGAACAGGAGGACACGGCTGATCTTGAAACAAGCGTAGTTAACATTGTGGTAGATGATGGCTGACAACAGGAGGACACGGCTGATCTTGAAACAAGCGTAGATAACATTGTGGTAGATGATGGCTGACAACAGGAGGACACGGCTGATCTTGAAACACGCGTAGATAACATTGTGGTAGATGATGGATGACAACAGGAGGACACGGCTGATCTTGAAACAAGCGTAGATAACATTGTGGTAGATGATGGCTGACAACAGGAGGACACGGCTGATCTTGAAACAAGCGTAGATAACATTGTGGTAGATGATGGCTGACAACAGGAGGACACGGCTGATCTTGAAACAAGCGTAGATAACATTGTGGTAGATGATGGCTGACAACAGGAGGACACGGCTGATCTTGAAACAAGCGTAGATAACATTGTGGTAGATGATGGCTGACAACAGAAAGAAATCATGTTCTGAATGCAGAACGACAGTGTTGACAACGGCAGAGAGCATGCCGGGAAGGTGGCGCCCTCATAAAAGTGGCAGGATTGGCGGACATCTGCTAGCTCGCGGTTCCAGGGCAAATGTCTGCAGACATGTTTGTCAACAAGCAGACATGTTTGTCAACAAGCAGACATGTTTGTCAACAAGCAGACATGTTTGTCAACAAGCAGACATGTTTGTCAACAAATAGACATGTTTGTCAACAAGCAGACATGTTTGTCAACAAGCAGACATGTTTGTCGACAAGCAGACATGTTTGTTAACAAGCAGACATGTTTGTCAACAAGCAGACATGTTTGTCAACAAGCAGACATGTTTGTCAACAAGCAGACATGTTTGTCAACAAGCAGACATGTTTGTCAACAAGCAGACATGTTTGTCAACAAGCAGACATGTTTGTCAACAAGCGGATATGACAGGCGCTGACAGGGACCTCAAGATCCCACACATGGACAGCATGGCACAGTTAATGTACACAACCAGCTGTGGCAGGACAGCTTCCCCGTTACTGTACCCAAACTGTAGAGCACCACGGAACTTCAAAAGTGGGGTCGAGGGTCCGGTTCGACAAGAGCACTGAGTTATGGGTCGGGGGAAGGAGGGTGGGGTGAAAGTGAAGCCTACAGTTACATGACCAGGTGATCCTGTTTATAACACAGTGGACATTAGGATGTGGGGTGGGGGGGGGGGGTAAAAGTGGAGCCTACAGTTACATGACCAGGTGATCCTGTTTATAACACAGTGGACATTAGGATGTGGGGTGGGGTTGGGGGGGGGGGGTGAAAGTGGAGCCTACAGTTACATGACCAGGTGATCCTGTTTATAACACAGTGGACATTAGGATGTGGGGTGGGGTGGTGAAAGTGGAGCCTACAGTTACATGACCAGGTGATCCTGTTTATAACACAGTGGACATTAGGATGTGGGGTGGGGGGGGGGGGGTGAAAGTGGAGCCTACAGTTACATGACCAGGTGATCCTGTTTATAACACAGTGGACATTAGGATGTGGGGTGGGGGGGGGTGAAAGTGGAGCCTACAGTTACATGACCAGGTGATCCTGTTTATAACACAGTGGACATTAGGATGTGGGGTGGGGGTGGCGGGGGGGGGGTGAAAGTGGAGCCTACAGTTACATGACCAGGTGATCCTGTTTATAACACAGTGGACATTAGGATGTGGGGTGGGGGTGGGGTTGAAAGTGGAGCCTACAGTTACATGATCATGTGATCCTGTTTATAACACAGTGGACATTAGGATGTGGGGTGGGGGGGGGGGGTGAAAGTGGAGCCTACAGTTACATGACCAGGTGATCATGTTTATAACACAGTGGACATTAGGATGTGGGGTGGGGGGGGTGAAAGTGGAGCCTACAGTTACATGACCAGGTGATCCTGTTTATAACACAGTGGACATTAGGATGTGGGGTGGGGTTGGGGGGGGGTGAAAGTGGAGCCTACAGTTACATGACCAGGTGATCCTGTTTATAACACAGTGGACATTAGGATGTGGGGTGGGGGTGGCGGGGGGGGGGGGTGAAAGTGGAGCCTACAGTTACATGACCAGGTGATCCTGTTTATAACACAGTGGACATTAGGATGTGGGGTGGGGGTGGGGTTGAAAGTGGAGCCTACAGTTACATGATCATGTGATCCTGTTTATAACACAGTGGACATTAGGATGTGGGGTGGGGGGGGGGGTGAAAGTGGAGCCTACAGTTACATGACCAGGTGATCATGTTTATAACACAGTGGACATTAGGATGTGGGGTGGGGGGGGGGGGTGAAAGTGGAGCCTACAGTTACATGACCAGGTGATCCTGTTTATAACACAGTGGACATTAGGATGTGGGGTGGAGGTGGCGGGGGGGGGGGAGTGGAGCCTACAGTTACATGACCAGGTGATCCTGTTTATAACACCGTGGACATTAGGATGTGGGGTGGGGGGGGGGTGAAAGTGGAGCCTACAGTTACATTACCAGGTGATCCTGTTTATAACACAGTGGACATTACGATGTGGGGTGGGGGGGGGGGTGAAAGTGGAGCCTACAGTTACATGACCAGGTGATCCTGTTTATAACACAGTGGACATTAGGATGTGGGGTGGGGGTGGCGGGGGGGGTGTGAAAGTGGAGCCTACAGTTACATGACCAGGTGATCCTGTTTATAACACAGTGGACATTAGGATGTGGGGGGGGGGGTGAAAGTGGAGCCTACAGTTACATGACCAGGTGATCCTGTTTATAACACAGTGGACATTAGGATGTGGGGTGGGGGTGGGGGGTGAAAGTGGAGCCTACAGTTACATGACCAGGTGATCCTGTTTATAACACAGTGGACATTAGGATGTGGGGTGGGGGGGGGGTGAAAGTGGAGACTACAGTTACATGACCAGGTGATCCTGTTTATAACACCGTGGACATTAGGATGTGGGGTGGGGTGGGGTGAAAGTGGAGCCTACAGTTACATGATCATGTAATGAGGATGATCTGTCGACTAACTAACTAACTAACATGATCATGTGATCCTGTTTATAACACAGTGGACGAGGTCACCATTAAGGGAACGAGGTGAACTATAAACCGGCAAACAGACGGGCAAACACAAACTTCAGAGAAACTGGGATCTGGAATGACGTAATAGTACACGAAAGTGGATTCTGGAATGGTATAACAGTACAAGAAAGTAGATTCTGGAATGGTATAACAGTACAAGAAAATGAATTCTGGAATGTAAGAACAGTACAAAAATAAAGTGGATTCTGGAATGGTATAACAGTACAAGAAAGTGGATTCTGTAATGAGGAAACAGTACAAGAAAGTGTATTCTGGAATGGTATAACACTACAAGAACGTGGATTCTGTAATGAGGAAACAGTACACGAAAGTGTATTCTGGAATGTAAGAACAATATAATAAAACTAGAAACTAGAATGAAAGAACAGTTCAATAGGACAGCAAACCCGCTGATGCTTTCACACAAACATGTCGGCCGCACCACGGTCGGTTTGATCACGTGATCAGTGTGAATGGACAAACATGCCGCGTCATGTGTGGACATTTTATAACCTTAATAAGACATAACGCGTCGGTTCCCATTCACCCGTATATAAGATATAAGATTGCCCACACACTCGTGTTACAGATATAAGATTGTTCACACACCCGTGTTACTGATATAAGATTGTCCACACACCCGTGTTACTGATATAAGATTGTCCACACACCCGTGTTACTAATATAAGATTGTCCCCACACCCGTGTTACAGATGCAAGATTGTCCCGACAAACTAGCCACAGTCTGGCTGTCGCATAACTGACACGGTATTACAGCCATGTCAAAGCTATAAATATCACTGTTACATAACTAGCAAGATATTACAGCCATGTCCAAGCTATACGTATCACTGCTACATAATTAGCAAGATATTGTAGTCATGTCCAAGCTATCGTATCATTGCTACATAACTAGCAAGATATTGCAGCCATGTCCAAGCTATAAGTATGACTGCTACATAACTAGCAAATATTGTAGCCATATTTCAGGTGAAAGCACTAGTGGTAAATAACTAACACATTCCTAAAGCCATATCTTAATTAAGAGCATCAGTGCTATATAACAAACAATCTATTACAGCCATATCTGAAGTGAGAGCACCAGTGTTATACACAGCACAATGCTACAACCATATCTGAAGTGAGAGCACCAGTGTTATACACAGCACAATGCTACAGCCATATCTGAAGTGAGAGCACCAGTGTTATACACAGCACAATGCTACAGCCATATCTGAAGTGAGAGCACCAGTGTTATACACAGCACAATGCTACAACCATATCTGAAGTGAGAGCACCAGCACTATACACAGCACAATGCTACAGCCATATCTGAAGTGAGAGCACCAGCACTATACACAGCACAATGCTACAGCCATATCTGAAGTGAGAGCACCAGCACTATACACAGCACAATGCTACAGCCATATCTGAAGTGAGAGCACCAGTGTTATACACAGCACAATGCTACAGCCATATCTGAAGTGAGAGCACCAGCACTATACACAGCACAATGCTACAGCCATATCTGAAGTGAGAGCACCAGCACTATACACAGCACAATGCTACAGCCATATCTGAAGTGAGAGCACCAGCACTATACACAGCACAATGCTACAGCCATATCTGAAGTGAGAGCACCAGCACTATACACAGCACAATGCTATAGCCATATATGAAGTGAGAGCACCAGTGTTATACACAGCACAATGCTACAGCCATATCTGAAGTGAGAGCACCAGCACTATACACAGCACAATGCTACAGCCATATATGAAGTGAGAGCACCAGTGTTATACACAGCACAATGCTACAGCCATATCTGAAGTGAGAGCACCAGTGTTATACACAGCACAATGCTACAACCATATCTGAAGTGAGAGCACCAGTGTTATACACAGCACAATGCTACAGCCATATCTGAAGTGAGAGCACCAGTGTTATACACAGCACAATGCTACAACCATATCTGAAGTGAGAGCACCAGCACTATACACAGCACAATGCTACAGCCATATCTGAAGTGAGAGCACCAGCACTATACACAGCACAATGCTACAGCCATATCTGAAGTGAGAGCACCAGCACTATACACAGCACAATGCTACAGCCATATCTGAAGTGAGAGCACCAGTGTTATACACAGCACAATGCTACAGCCATATCTGAAGTGAGAGCACCAGCACTATACACAGCACAATGCTACAGCCATATCTGAAGTGAGAGCACCAGCACTATACACAGCACAATGCTACAGCCATATCTGAAGTGAGAGCACCAGCACTATACACAGCACAATGCTACAGCCATATCTGAAGTGAGAGCACCAGCACTATACACAGCACAATGCTATAGCCATATATGAAGTGAGAGCACCAGTGTTATACACAGCACAATGCTACAGCCATATCTGAAGTGAGAGCACCAGCACTATACACAGCACAATGCTACAGCCATATATGAAGTGAGAGCACCAGTGTTATACACAGCACAATGCTACAGCCATATCTGAAGTGAGAGCACCAGTGTTATACACAGCACAATGCTACAGCCATATCTAAAGTGAGAGCACCAGTGTTATACACAACACAATGCTACAGCCATATCTGAAGTGAGAGCACCAGTGTTATACACAGCACAATGCTACAGCCATATCTGAAGTGAGAGCACCAGTGTTATACACAGCACAATGCTACAGCCATATCTGAAGTGAGAGCACCAGTGTTATACACAGCACAATGCTACAGCCATATCTGAAGTGAGAGCACCAGTGTTATACACAGCACAATGCTACAGCCATATCTGAAGTGAGAGCACCAGTGTTATACACAGCACAATGCTACAGCCATATCTGAAGTGAGAGCACAAGCACTATACACAGCACTATACACAGCACAATGCTACAGCCATATCTGAAGTGAGAGCACAAGCACTATACACAGCACTATACACAGCACAATGCTACAGCCATATCTGAAGTGAGAGCACCAGTGTTATACACAGCACAATGCTACAGCCATATCTGAAGTGAGAGCACAAGCACTATACACAGCACTATACACAGCACAATGCTACAGCCATATCTGAAGTGAGAGCACAAGCACTATACACAGCACTATACACAGCACAATGCTACAGCCATATCTGAAGTGAGAGCACCAGTGTTATACACAGCACAATGCTACAGCCATATCTGAAGTGAGAGCACCAGTGTTATACACAGCACAATGCTACAGCCATATATGAAGTGAGAGCACCAGCACTATACACAGCACAATGCTACAGCCATATCTGAAGTGAGAGCACCAGCACTATACACAGCACTATACACAGCACAATGCTACAGCCATATCTGAAGTGAGAGCACCAGTGTTATACACAGCACAATGCTACAGCCATATCTGAAGTGAGAGCACCAGTGTTATACACAGCACAATGCTACAACCATATCTGAAGTGAGAGCACCAGTGTTATACACAGCACAATGCTACAGCCATATCTGAAATGAGAGCACCAGTGTTATACACAGCACAATGCTACAACCATATCTGAAGTGAGAGCACTAGCACTATACACAGCACAATGCTACAGCCATATCTGAAGTGAGAGCACCAGTGTTATACACAGCACAATGCTACAGCCATATCTGAAGTGAGAGCACCAGTTTTATACACAGCACAATGCTACAGCCATATCTGAAGTGAGAGCACCAGTGTTATACACAGCACAATGCTACAACCATATCTGAAGTGAGAGCACTAGCACTATACACAGCACAATGCTACAGCCATATCTGAAGTGAGAGCACCAGTGTTATACACAGCACAATGCTACAGCCATATCTGAAGTGAGAGCACTAGCACTATACACAGCACAATGCTACAGCCATATCTGAAGTGAGAGCACCAGTGTTATACACAGCACAATGCTACAGCCATATCTGAAGTGAGAGCACCAGTGTTATACACAGCACAATGCTACAGCCATATCTGAAGTGAGAGCACTAGCACTATACACAGCACAATGCTACAGCCATATCTGAAGTGAGAGCACCAGTGTTATACACAGCACAATGCTACAGCCACATCTGAAGTGAGAGCACCAGTTTTATACACAGCACAATGCTACAGACATATCCCGGCCTCCAGACAAGAATGGCACACACAAGGAAGACAACAACATGAGTGAAGACGTCACAGCTACTTCTGCCGTCTGTCTTGTGACAGTATTGACTGCCAGCGCATCCAGTTCCCTGGCAGGATGGCACAGCACTTGAGGGACGAGTAAATGTGTGAGTGTGTGTGTGTGTGTGTGTGTGAGAGAGAGAGAGAGAGAGAGAGAGAGAGAGAGAGAGAGAGAGATAGAGAGAGAGAGAGATTACAATCACGTTCCAATCCTTCAATGAAACCAACAACTCAGGAAGACAGGTAAATCTAAGCGCCCCTTCCCTGCGCCACCCAGTTCGCAAACTCCAGGGGCGTCAGTGCCACATCTTATGTAAAAACAAAAGACACGGGCTGAGTGCGGCCACGGATGCCGTGTAGGGGTAGGCGGCCCGGTCTGGGGGGGGGGGGACAGTTGATAGTGTACGGTGGTGGTTGTCATAGCGCCATCGACGGCATCTCCCCCCCCCCCCAGCCGAGGCGTGGTGGCAGTAGCGAGACTCTGGCCTGCTGTACATAACACAAACCCGACTCCAGTCCAAGGTCACGGACACGAAATGCCATGGAACTCACAAGACGGCTGTTGCCCGCCCCACACCGCAGTCTGCACTGGTACCGGGGCGGCGGGCCGGGCGCCCGGTCAATACTCCACCTACAAGTGGCAGACAGGCATCGACCAGCGCCTGGTGACTCGCAGGCGGGCCGGCCACGGCAGAGTTGGTTGTTGCACTCAGTGCGGACACAGTGTCGACGTCATCGCGTGTGTATCTGCGGGTGATATATGTCTGTGTGTGATATATGTCTATGTGTGATATATGTATGTGTGTGATATATGTCTGTGTGTGATATATGTCTGTGTGTGACATATGTCTGTGTGTGATATATGTCTGTGTGTGTGGCTGTAGATGATATATGTCTGTGTGTGATATATGTCTGTGTGTGATATATGTCTGAGTGTGATATATGTCTGTGTGTGATATATGTCTGTGTGTGATATATGTCTGTGTGTGTGGCCGTAGATGATATATGTCTGTGTGTGATATATGTCTGTGTGTGATATATGTCTGTGTGTGATATATGTCTGTGTGTGATATATGTCTGCATGTGTGGCTGTAGATGATATATGTCTGTGTGTGATATACGTCTGTGTGTGATATATGTCTGTGTGTGATATATGTCTGTGTGTGATATATGTCTGCGTGTGTGGCTGTAGATTATATATGTATGTCTGTGTGAGATATATGTCTGTGTGTGATATATGTCTGTGTGTGATATATGTCTGTGTGTGATATATGTCTGTGTGTGATATATGTCTGTGTGTGATATATGTCTGTGTGTGATATATGTCTGTGTGTGATATATGTCTGTGTGTGATATATGTCTGTGTGTGTGGCTGTCGATGATATATGTCTGTGTGTGATATATGTCTGTGTGTGATATATGTCTGTGTGTGTGGCTGTAGATGATATATGTCTGTGTGTGATATATGTCTGTGTGTGATATATGTCTGTGTGTGTGGCTGTAGATTATATATGTATGTCTGTGTGAGATATATGTCTGCGTGTGATATATGTCTGAGTGTGATATATGTCTGTGTGTGATATATGTCTGTGTGTGATATACGTCTGTGTGTGATATATGTCTGTGTGTGATATATGTCTGTGTGTGTGTGCTGTAGATGATATATGTCTGTGTGTGATATATGTCTGTGTGTGATATATATCTGTGTGTGATATATGTCTGAGTGTGATATATGTCTGTCTGTGTGTGATATATGTCTGTGTGTGATATATGCCTCTGTGTGTGACCGTAGATGATATATGTCTGTGTGTGATATATGTCTGTGTGTGATATATGTCTCTGTGTGATATATGTCTGTGTGTGATATATGTCTGTGTGTGATATATGTCCGTGTGTGATATATGTCTGTGTGTGTGGCTGTAGATGATATATGTCTATGTGTGATATACGTCTGTGTGTGATATATGTCTGTGTGTGATATATGTCTGTGTGTGATATATGTCTGTGTGTGTGATATATGTCTGCGTGTGTGGCTGTAGATGATATATGTATGTCTGTGTGAGATATATGTCTGTGTGTGATATATGTCTGTGTGTGATATATGTCTGTGTGTGATATATGTCTGAGTGTGATGTATGTCTGTGTGTGTGGCTGTAGATGATATCTGTCTGTTTGTGATATATGTCTGTGTGTGATATATGTCTGTGTGTGATATATGTCTGTGTGATATATGTCTGTGTGTGATATATGTCTGTGTGTGATATATGTCTGTGTGATATATGTCTGTGTGTGTGGCTGTAGATGATATATGTCTGTGTGTGATATATGTCTGTGTGTGATATATGTCTGTGTGTGATATATGTCTGTGTGTGATATATGTCTGTGTGTGTGATATATGTCTGTGTGTGATATATGTCTGTGTGTGTGATATATGTCTGTGTGTGATATATGTCTGTGTGTGTGGCTGTAGATGATATATGTCTGTGTGTGATATATGTCTGTGTGTGATATATGTCTGTGTGTGATATATGTCTGTGTGTGTGGCTGTAGATGATATATATATATATATATATATATATATCTGTGTGTGATGTATGTCTGTGTGTGATATATGTCTGTGTGTAATATATATCTGTGTGTGATATATGTCTGTGTGTGATATGTGTCTGTGTGTGATATATGTCTGTGTATGATATATGTCTGAGTGTGATATATGTCTGTGTGTGATATATGTATGTCTGAGTGTGATATATGTCTGTGTGTGATATACGTCTGTGTGTGATATATGTCTCTGTGTGTGGCTGTAGATGATATGTGTCTGTGTGTGATATATGTCTGTGTGTAATATATGTCTGTGTGTGATATATGTCTGTGTGTGATATATGTCCGTGTGTGATATATGTCTGTGTGTGATATACGTCTGTGTGTGATATATGTCTGTGTGTGATATATGTCTGTGTGTGATATGTGTCTGTGTGTGATATATGTCTTTGTGTGATATATGTCTGTGTGTGATATATGTCTGTGTGTGATATATGTCTGTGCGTGTGGCTGTAGATGATATATGTCTGTGTGTGATATATCTCTGTGTGTGATATATGTCTGTGTGTGATATATGTCTGTGTGTGATATATGTCTGTGTGTGATATATGTCTGTGTGTGATATATGTCTGTGCGTGTGGCTGTAGATGATATATGTCTGTGTGTGATTGTGATGTTGTTTCCCCGAGAAGAGAGTGGGATCAACATGCACATCTTTAAACTGATTATCTGTTGGGATTATTGACTGACTTTTCGTCTACCCTCCTCTCTTCTGTCTTCCCTTCCATATATCTCTTTCTTTCACTCTCTCTCTCTCTATTATTCTCTCAACACATACTTCGACAACAGTTCTTTTCCACATTAAATAAAAGATTTAATTTAAAACTATGTCTGGTGTATGGGTGGATATTGTCTGTGTAGTTGCTAGTGTATTCTATTGTTGGTGACAGAATGAACTCAGAATGTCTATCAGCGGTATCTTCTCGCCAGTCATTCTTCACGATTACAGGACATCACATCAAACAGGAAAGAGCTCACCCGGGATGATCCGTAGGCTTGAGTCTGATGGTAAATCCGTTAGTGAAATGAAAACAAACTGTTCACCACTGAGTCACCGTATTGCTATAAAAGTCCCGTAAGTTTATGACTGTGCCCAAATCGGGTTCATGATATTAAGTATCCATCATCGAGAAAAAACACCACATTGTCAATGTTCTTCCTATTGTCTATTATGATTATCACTATTGTCTTTTTCTATTCCTTCTACTCGATGTATGCAAGTCGTATGTAGGTTGAAGTCTCTGCTTGCCCCACCTTAACATCTCTTTCTGTTTAGGAGCCCCAGTGGTATATGAGTGTTAGCATACAGTCTTCTGTATTTTACTGGATGTTAGTATTTGTTCATCTGAACAAACTGTTTAGGTTCTTTCTGGATCTAAGTATGTACTTTCTTGGTTCAAGTAGAGTATTTTTTCCTTTCTTCTCTAATGTCCCTAGAAACTGGGAACCTTATACACATCTCTGTTCCTTTATAGAATTAATGTAGATCCACGAATCGAAATTAATCCGCATCCAAGCACTTTATCCCATTATAAGGGAGGATATTTCTTTTCATTACAGGACACATAATTCTATCTTTCCGTCCAGTTGGGGAACACACACTAAACTCACACAAAGAAGTGGCCCCTCTCTTTAGATCATCTTTGTCCCATCGTCCTTGACATTGCTGGACAAAGCAAATTCAGACTTCATTATCCCTTGTCAGTGGAAAATTTCTGATCTCGAACTTTTCCGTCGTTTAATACAACCAAACCGCATTCTGCTGTCCAGTCTTAGTCGCAAACCTACCTCCAGAACGCAATAGGCTGGTCCATGATACTGTCTGTCTTTGTAGCAAACCAATTTTTCCACTCTACATGTCACCTGTGTTGTAGTCGACTCTCCCGCCTTGACCTACATACACATGCGCTGGTCAATCCGTTGTTTATATCCTTCTGTTTCATTAACCCTTCTCCTACCTGGGTATTCGCTGTATACCGTCGTCGATCTGGGAATCACTAACATTCAGCATTTCACGACATAGGCCCCCTCTTAAGAGATTAGACCGCGTCGAATCTTTCTCACTGTAGGTTTGATTCCCATGATCCACAACCCTAGGCTTCTTCCTCTGGATCTGGATGTCTGGATAAGAAATCTGCTCCTACATTCTCCTTTCCCAGGATGTATTCCACATTGAAGTCCAGATGCAGCAACAACGTCCATCACATCCACCGTGCGTTGAGCTTCTGCTAAGTAGCTATTAACATCACGTGTTGATGATATGATTGGATCCTCACATTGCTCACTTCATTATCCAGTAGGCGCTCTAGTTGACACCCTACTATACTACTAACGACTGAAACTAGTGTTGGCTCCTCGCTCCTGTACGTTCAGTCGACCTCCTTTCGACTTGCGTCAGCGACGGCTCACAATACAGACGGATTGTCCCATCCTGATTGTAACACTGCTTCCATGTCCTCTTGGTTTCCCCCGGCTTTGCCTCTGGGGATGTTCCGCCTCGTCCTCGTCGGACCGAGTCGTCTTTCCCAAATCTCCTGGACTTTTGCTTCCAGGACCATCTTGGGCGATATTGCATCTGGTCAGCCCATCGTCGGTTAGAGTCCTGGGTAATTCTCGCCTTTCCCGACGCTACCCACCCCTTCTGAACTTGGTTACCGGTGAAACTTTCACTCTTGTCCTTTCCCTGACTTGTGATTTCCCTCCTCCTGTCGTTGGGTAAATCTGACCTATCACGTACTGTCCCATAGGCCCTCCTATGTTGTACTGGCGATCTCTGGTCTTCGTCTGGACTGGTAACCTTTGTCCCAATGGCTGCCATCACCATAAAGTGCGAAGCTTTGCTCCCGGATCTCTCCTCATATTTCCTAATGAGATGTCTAGGGAGATTTTTCTTCTCTTCCCCGATCCGTATTTTGTAGATGTTCTTGGACACCACCTTTTCCACAGGATAAGGTCCTTTCCATCCTACTTGGAGTATATTGGTCTCTGCTGGACTCCACACTTCCACTTTGTCTTCCACTTTAAGAGCTAGTTTCCTCTTAATTCGCTTGTTGGGTGGTGCTTTCTGGCACTCCGAACAAGACTTCACCCACCGGCGTACATCTCCGGTCATTCCTGGCCAGCAATAATGGCCGGATATTTGCTGCAAGGTCTCTCTGGCACCCATATGTCGATTCTCGCCTATGATGTGTCCACTCTGAAGAATGTGAGGACGGTGGGTCTCTGGAACCACCCACTGCTCATGCAGGTTATCTCCCCTCCCAGCTCTCCGATAGAGTAGTTGATTCTTCAGAAAGTACTGTCCCCGTTCTGGTAGCTCAGCACTTCTTTGCAGCTTCCTGTAGCAAGGATGCAACGTAGTATCCTTCCTCTGGGCAGTATGCAATTCTCTTATCCCTGAGTTGTCGCATAGAGTCTCTGCCTCTTTTTCCTTCCCCTGAGATCCCCTGGTTACTGTTCCCTTTTGGGCTGGCTGTTTCGGCATCCCCAAAAAGACATATTTCGTGCCAATGATCATTGGGAATAGGGAGTCAGCTAATACCGCCGCAGGAATAATGCCCGTGACGTACCTGGATTTAATCTCCACCTTGGCGATTGGCAGCGTCATGGTAACAGCACTCCTCATTGCCGGCTTTAGCTCTATGGTCTCCCCTGTAAGTTGGTCTGGGCTTACCAAGCTGGCGTCCACCACCGCTTCCCCATCCAATCCTGTATCGTATAAACATTGGACTGGTTGTCCATTCACCTCAATCAGTTCCACCACAGGTGGTCTCTCTTGGTCCTGAGTGTCTTTCATCTCCTTGACCTTTTCCTTCCCTTCCTCTTTTGATTCCTCGAGGTTGGTTATGCAATTGACGTGTTTTGCCTTGCATCTGCAGTCCACAGTATTATGTGTTATCGACTGGCATTGTGTGCATCCTGTTCCTTTCCTAGGTTTCCGTGTGTCCTTTTTGTTCCTTTCTCCTTCGCCGACCTCAGCCTTGTCTGTGATCACCGATGTAGTAATCACTTTGCATGCTGCGAAGTAAGAACTTTTAGGTTTCGATCTGCAGTCTTTTGTGTTGTGCGAGGCCGCCTTGCAAATCGAGCACCACTTCTCGGACCACGGTCGTTTCGCTTGAGAATTCGAGTTGCTCTGGTTTCCTACCTTCACCTTCTCTGAACTCTCCTCTGTGTGCTTTATATAAGGTTCCACTTTTTTTTCTTCCCAGTTTTTAGGTTTCTTTTTCTCTTGTTTTTCCTGACCTTTGGTTTCAGTACTTAGTTCCGCCGCTTCACCATGTACTTCCACGAATCGTTCCGCCAGCTTGTTCACCACATCAATTCGTTCCGCCCCTTGTTCTCCCAAGAAGGTTCTGAGAGGTTTCGACATTTGCTTTCGCATTTGGTCTACCACCATCATCTCTTCGAGACTCTCATAATCCCTCTTGAACTCTGCCAAGTCCATCCATTTCTGGAGATAGGATTTCAGCCTTAGACTGTATGCGGCGAATAGCTCTCCCGGCTCTCGTCTAGACGATCTAAACTTTTTCCGATATGTTTGTGCGGTGACTTCATAATGTTTCATCAAAGCTGCTTTCAATTCCTCGTACTGATTTTCCTGTCCTGGTGGTAGGCGTGTGTAGACCTCGTACCCTGAACCACGTAACGCCTGGGATACTTTAAGAGCCCATCTGGATCTTTCCAGTCCCATAGCGATTGCCATAGCCTCGAACCGATCCAAAAACTGGAATATCTTTTCTTTACTTTCATCATAGACTGCCAAAGGAAACTTCATGGCATGGTAACCCTGTCCACTCATGTAGGTTGCCCCAGGTGAAGATGAACTTCCTTCTGCTGCATCTATTTCACCCTTAGTTTGTGTCTTGAGTTCTAACTCTTTCAAGCGGTATTCATGTTCCATTTCTTGTCTCCTGGCATTCTGTTCCATTTCCAGTTTCTTGGTCTCCTGGTCCATTTTCTTGGCCTCTTGTTCCATTTCCAGTTTCTTGGTCTCCTGGTCCATTTTCTTGGCCTCTTGTTCCATTTCCAGTTTCTTGGTCTCCACCTCTATTCTTCTCACTTCCAACTCGGTCTTTCGCTCTTCTCGTTCCGCTTGACGAATCTCTCGCTCTCTTTCTTGTATGTAATCAGTTAAGTCTGAACCAGCCAACCCAATTTCTTCTCCGTTTGCCCTATGTTCTGCTGTAGTTAGTTTGGGAGTGGCCATAGTTAAAGCAGGTAAGTCAGCACGTTGAGTAAAGATCCCTCAAGGCAGAAAAGAAGTACTCACTATACAATTATATTCCACCTAGAACCTATATCATTATCTATGTCTATCTAATATAATAAACCTACGACACCACACAGTACATCACAACCACTCTCTCATCCACAAAAGGCGATATAGGATAAAGACTTATGTAGACGTGTGACCGTGTGACTAGGTATGTAATGTGTCTTACCACCTATCCACATTCACTCTGTCTGGAACTTTCTCACTGTAAAGTCACCAGCATTCATGAAATGTTTCTACCATAAATGTAATGGCACCATATATCCAATGGACGTCCTTCCATTAAAAGTCATCAATGTATACTTCTTTTTATTCCAATCAGTATGTCCCAACATGCATGTACTCCGCTATGCCTGTGCCAATATGCAGGTCATATGGGTATAATGTATGTACGTACCCCGCTGCTCCACCAATTATGTGATGTTGTTTCCCCGAGAAGAGAGTGGGATCAACATGCACATCTTTAAACTGATTATCTGTTGGGATTATTGACTGACTTTTCGTCTACCCTCCTCTCTTCTGTCTTCCCTTCCATATATCTCTTTCTTTCACTCTCTCTCTCTCTCTATTATTCTCTCAACACATACTTCGACAACAGTTCTTTTCCACATTAAATAAAAGATTTAATTTAAAACTATGTCTGGTGTATGGGTGGATATTGTCTGTGTAGTTGCTAGTGTATTCTATTGTTGGTGACAGAATGAACTCAGAATGTCTATCAGCGGTATCTTCTCGCCAGTCATTCTTCATGATTACAGGACATCACATCAAACAGGAAAGAGCTCACCCGGGATGATCCGTAGGCTTGAGTCTGATGGTAAATCCGTTAGTGAAATGAAAACAAACTGTTCACCACTGAGTCACCGTATTGCTATAAAAGTCCCGTAAGTTTATGACTGTGCCCAAATCGGGTTCATGATATTAAGTATCCATCATCGAGAAAAAACACCACATTGTCAATGTTCTTCCTATTGTCTATTATGATTATCACTATTGTCTTTTTCTATTCCTTCTACTCGATGTATGCAAGTCGTATGTAGGTTGAAGTCTCTGCTTGCCCCACCTTAACATCTCTTTCTGTTTAGGAGCCCCAGTGGTATATGAGTGTTAGCATACAGTCTTCTGTATTTTACTGGATGTTAGTATTTGTTCATCTGAACAAACTGTTTAGGTTCTTTCTGGATCTAAGTATGTACTTTCTTGGTTCAAGTAGAGTATTTTTTCCTTTCTTCTCTAATGTCCCTAGAAACTGGGAACCTTATACACATCTCTGTTCCTTTATAGAATTAATGTAGATCCACGAATCGAAATTAATCCGCATCCAAGCACTTTATCCCATTATAAGGGAGGATATTTCTTTTCATTACAGGACACATAATTCTATCTTTCCGTCCAGTTGGGGAACACACACTAAACTCACACAAAGAAGTGGCCCCTCTCTTTAGATCATCTTTGTCCCATCGTCCTTGACATTGCTGGACAAAGCAAATTCAGACTTCATTATCCCTTGTCAGTGGAAAATTTCTGATCTCGAACTTTTCCGTCGTTTAATACAACCAAACCGCATTCTGCTGTCCAGTCTTAGTCGCAAACCTACCTCCAGAACGCAATAGGCTGGTCCATGATACTGTCTGTCTTTGTAGCAAACCAATTTTTCCACTCTACATGTCACCTGTGTTGTAGTCGACTCTCCCACCTTGACCTACATACACATGCGCTGGTCAATCCGTTGTTTATATCCTTCTGTTTCATTAACCCTTCTCCTACCTGGGTATTCGCTGTATACCGTCGTCGATCTGGGAATCACTAACATTCAGCATTTCACGACAGTGATATATGTCTGTGTGTGATATGTGTCTGTGTGTGATTTATATATATATATATATATATATATATATATATATATATATATATATATATATATATATATATATATATATATCTGAGTGTGTGGCTGTGGATGATATGGAATATGACCATATGACCAATACATGACACCTAATATGACCAATACATGACACCTAATATGACCAATATAGGACACGTAATATGACCAATATATGACACGGAATATGATCAATATATGACACTTAATATGACCAATATATGACACGTAATATGACCAATATAGGACATGTAATATGACCAATATAGGACACGGAATATGATCAATATAGGACACGGAATATGATCAATATAGGACACGGAATATGATCAATATAGGACACGGAATATGATCAATATAGGACACGGAATATGATCAATATAGGACACGGAATATGATCAATATAGGACACGGAATATGATCAATATAGGACACGGAATATGATCAATATAGGACACGGAATATGATCAATATAGGACACGGAATATGATCAATATAGGACACGGAATATGATCAATATAGGACACGGAATATGATCAATATAGGACACGGAATATGATCAATATAGGACACGGAATATGATCAATATAGGACACGGAATATGATCAATATAGGACACGGAATATGATCAATATAGGACACGGAATATGATCAATATAGGACACGGAATATGATCAATATATGACACTTAATATGATCAATATATGGCATGTAATATGACCAATATATGACACGGAATATTATCAATATATGACACGTAATATGACCAATATAGGACATGTAATATGACCAATATATGACACGGAATATGACCAAAATATAGGACACGTAATATGACCAATATCGTTGACACCTTGCAGTCTTGACAGACCAAAGTATGTGAGTTGGAATGTGGCCAATATTCCATCACAATGTCTGGGCAGAGCTTCAGAGGAACATGTGGCGCCCAAACGACATTTTCCCTCTCTCGGCCTAATCTTGTGTATTCCAGAGGAATGGGTAACCTGGCACAAGGTAGGCTGCAGACGCTGGCGGCTCAGCGTCAATCCACCGAGACCTCACCACCACGAGCCAGTGGCGAGTTATGGCCAGACCCTGACACCCAAGGGACCCGGCTTAGAGGCGTTCAGCCATGTCCCACATGTGAGGGCCTTGTACGAGCCCGGACCATGAGGGCGCGCACATCTGTCGATCACAAGTGTCCGGACCTGTGTAAAGCGTGCACTATCGTCAGACTCTCCACCTGACTTTAGGCGGACCCCACGACCAGCGAGAATAGGCCCGCCGGAGATTATGCTCGTCTGCTGCGAACAAATCTCTACCGAGAGACTGAATAAGTAAAGAAACGATAAAAGTATAAAACGTATATATGATCAATATATGACATGTAATATGACCAATATATGACACGGAATATGACCAATATATGACATGGAATGTGACTAATATAGGACACGTATTTTGACTAATATAGGACACTAATATGACCAATATATGACACGTACGTAATATGACCAATATAGAACACGTAATATGACCAATATAGAACACGTAATATGACCAATATAGGACACGCAATATGACTAATATATGACCCGTAATATGACCAATATATGACACGGAATATGACCAATATAGGACACGGAATATGACCAATATATGACACGGAATATGACCAAAATATGACACGTAATATGACCAATATATGACACGTACGATGACCAATATATGACATGGAATGTGACCAATATAGGGCACGTAATATGACCAATATAGGACACATAATATGACCAATATATGTCACGTAATATGACCAATATATGACACGTACGATGACCAATATATGACACGGAATATGACCAATATATGACATGGAATGTGACCAATATAGGGCACGTAATATGACCAATATAGGACACATAATATGACCAATATATGTCACGTAATATGACCAATATATGACACGTACGATGACCAATATATGACACGGAATATGACCAATATATGACATGGAATGTGACCAATATAGGGCACGTAATATGACTAATATAGGACACGTAATATGACCAATATATGTCACGTAATATGACCAATATATGACAGACAGAGGACATGTTACAGGACTAACATAGGTAACGACACATGGCACATATACGACACGATACTGGACAATGTAGGACAGACACACGACACGTTACAGAACTAATATAGAACAAATATATGACATATAGGACCAGTATAGGACCAATTTAGGTCGGGGAACATTGATAGTGGCAACAAAAGAACGGGGCGGGAAGAGTCTCAAGCAGGATCTTTGTGCAAGGCTGTGTCTTATATCTGGCTTATTTACTTGTTTGTTACACGTCAGCTGCCTCAATGTGCGAGGGTGTGTCTTATATCTGGATTGTTTACTTGTTTAGAGGGCGTGGTGACACGTCAGCTGTCTCTGTGTGAGAGGGTGTGTCTTACATCTGGATTATTTACTTGTTTAGAGGGCGTGGTTACACGTCGGCTGTCTCTGTGTGCGAGGATGTGTCTTACATCTGGTTTGTTTACTTGTTTAGAAGGCGTGGTTACACGTCAGCTTTCTCTGTGTGCGAGGATGTGTCTTACATCTGGATTGTTTACTTGTTTAGAGGGCGTGGTTACACGTCGGCTGTCTCTGTGTGCGAGGATGTGTCTTACATCTGGTTTGTTTACTTGTTTAGATGGCGTGGTTACACGTCAGCTGTCTCTGTGTGCGAGGATGTGTCTTATATCTAGCTTAGTTACATGTTTGTTACACGTCAGCTTTCTCTGTGTGCGAGGATGTGTCTTACATCTGGATTATTTACTTGTTTAGAGGGCGTGGTTACACGTCGGCTGACTCTGTGTGCGAGGGTGTGTCTTACATCTGGCTTAGTTACATGTTTGTTACACGTCAGCTTTCTCTGTGTGCGAGGATGTGTCTTACATCTGGATTATTTACTTGTTTAGAGGGCGTGGTTACACGTCGGCTGACTCTGTGTGCGAGGGTGTGTCTTATATCTAGCTTAGTTACATGTTTGTTACACGTCAGCTTTCTCTGTGTGCGAGGATGTGTCTTATATCTGGATTATTTACTTGTTTAGAGGGCGTGGTTACACGTCGGCTGTCTCTGTGTGCGAGGATGTGTCTTACATCTGGATTGTTTACTTGTTTAGATGGCGTGATTACACGTCGGCTGCCTCAGTGTGCGAGGGTGTGTCTTATATCTGGCTTAGTTACATGTTTGTTACACGTTAGCTTTCTCTGTGTGCGAGGATGTGTCTTACATCTGGATTATTTACTTGTTTAGAGGGCGTGGTTACACGTCGGCTGACTCTGTGTGCGAGAGTGTTTCTTATATCTGGATTGTTTACTTGTTTAGAGGGCGTGGTTACACGTCAGCTGTCTCTGTGTGCGAGGATGTGTCTTACATCTGGAATGTTTACTTGTTTAGAGGGCGTGGTTACACGTCAGCTGCCTCTGTGTGCGAGGGTGTGTCTTATATCTGGATTGTTTACTTGTTTAGAGGGCGTGGTTACACGTCAGCTGTCTCTGTGTGCGAGGGTGTGTCTTATATCTGGCTTATTTACTTGTTTAGAGGGCGTGGTTGCACGTTTACTGGACTCTCTGTGCATGTTCTAGTTGTATGAGGCTGCTTGTGGGTGTTTGTGTGTGTGTGTGTGTGGGGGGGGGGGGAGAGAACGGGAAGGGGTGGGGTGAGGAAGGGGGAAGGATACAGTGTTTATGACCGCTGCTACTCTAGACAGGTTTTCTGTAGGCTGGTGTGTGTGTGTGGATGTGTGTGTGCTTGTGGGTGTGTGTGTGGATGAGTGTGAGTGTGTGATGATGTGTGTGTGGGAGGGGTGTCTGTGAGTGTGTGAGTATGTGGGAGAAATGCAGTGTTCATCGTCAAAGGAAGCGGCAGTCAACCAGAAGACCAGCAGCCACACATTTCTGCATAAGGCACAAAAACCGTCAATTCTGGGACACAGCCAGTCGCCATTGCTCTCAACATGCAGTTCACGCTCCAAAAACTCGGGCAGATTTAAAAGCATTTCACACGAAATTCACAGCTCACGCCACGCACTTGACTCAGTAGCAGGGCTACGGAACCATAAACTACCAGTCCAACTTGAAGAAAATGCGAATGCAAACAGTGGCCACGAGCATAAACACTCCAGAGGCCTTAAACGTTTCACTGCCTATCCTCCATGTTCGCGACCGGAAGTCAAGTTCCGCTGCTACTCTAGAGTCTAGATTGAGGTTTTCTGTAGGCTGGTGTCCAGTGATGTGGTTTATAGGTAATATCTGCAGAAACTGGTCAATGACAACACACGGCATGGGTGCCGAGATAGTAATAGCACAACACATAACATGGATGTCGAGATAGTACAACACATAACATGGATGTCGAGATAATACAACACATAATATGGATGTCGAGACAGCAATAGCACAATACCTAACATGGATGCCGAGATAGTAAAACACATAACATGGATGTCGAGATAGTACAACACATAACATGGATGTCGAGATAGTACAACACATAACATGGATGTCGAGACAGCAATAGCACAATACCTAACATGGATGCCGAGATAGTAAAACACATAAAATGTTTGTCGAGACAGCAATAGTACAACACATAACATGGATGTCGAGATAATACAACACATAATATGGATGTCGAGATAATACAACACATAACATGGATGTCGAGATAATACAACACATAACATGGATGTCGAGACAGCAATAGCACAATACCTAACATGGATGCCGAGATAGTAAAACACATAACATGGATGTCGAGATAGTACAACACATAACATGGATGTCGAGACAGCAATAGTACAACACATAACATGGATGTCGAGACAGCAATAGTACAACACATAACATGGATGTCGAGACAGCAATAGTACAACACATAACATGGATGTCGAGACAGCAATAGTACAACACATAACATGGATGTCGAGACAGCAATAGTACAACATGTAAAAGGGATGGTGGGCGGAGCCAGTCGTATAGACTCCTGAGTGACATCTTCTGTCCCTTCTCCAGGAGGCAGGCTCTACCAGGGTGACCCAGTACTTCCTGCAAACAAATCTATCTTCTATGGACTCTATACACCCAGTACTTCCTACAAACACATCTATCTTCTATGGACTCTATACACCCAGTACTTCCTACAAACACATCTATCTTCTATGGACTCTATACACCCAGTACTTCCTACAAACACATCTATCTTCTATGGACTCTATACACCCAGTACTTCCTACAAACACATCTATCTTCTATGGACTCTATACACCCAGTACTTCCTACAAACACATCTATCTTCTATGGAATAGATACACCCAGTACTTCCTACAAACACATCTATCTTCTATGGACTCTATACACCCAGTACTTCCTGTAAACACATCTATCTTCTATGGACTCTATACACCCAGTACTTCCTGTAAACACATCTATCTTCTATGGAATAGATACACCCAGTACTTCCTGTAAACACATCTATCTTCTATGGACTCTATACACCCAGTACTTCCTGCAAACACATCTATCTTCTATGGACTCTATACACCCAGTACTTCCTGCAAACACATCTATCTTCTATGGAATAGATACACCCAGTACTTCCTGCAAACACATCTATCTTCTATGGAATAGATACACCCAGTACTTCATGCAAACACATCTATCTTCTATGGAATAGATACACCCAGTACTTCCTGCAAACACATCTATCTTCTATGGAATAGATACACCCAGTACTTCTTGCAAACACATCTATCTTCTATGGAATAGATACACCCAGTACTTCCTACAAACACATCTATCTTCTATGGACTCTATACACCCAGTACTTCCTGTAAACACATCTATCTTCTATGGACTCTATACACCCAGTACTTCCTGTAAACACATCTATCTTCTATGGAATAGATACACCCAGTACTTCCTGTAAACACATCTATCTTCTATGGACTCCATACACCCAGTACTTCCTGCAAACACATCTATCTTCTATGGACTCTATACACCGAGTACTTCCTGTAAACACATCTATCTTCTATGGACTCTATACACCCAGTACTTCCTGTAAACACATCTATCTTCTATGGAATAGATACACCCAGTACTTCCTACAAACACATCTATCTTCTATGGACTCTATACACCCAGTACTTCCTGCAAACACATCTATCTTCTATGGAATAGATACACCCAGTACTTCTTGCAAACACATCTATCTTCTATGGAATAGATACACCCAGTACTTCATGCAAACACATCTATCTTCTATGGACTCCATACACCCAGTACTTCCTGCAAACACATCTATCCTCTATGGACTCTATACACCCAGTACTTCCTGCAAACACATCTATCTTCTATGGAATAGATACACCCAGTACTTCATGCAAACACATCTATCTTCTATGGACTCTATACACCCAGTACTTCCTGCAAACACATCTATCTTCTATGGACTCTATACACCCAGTACTTCCTGCAAACACATCTATCTTCTATGGAATAGATACACCCAGTACTTCCTGCAAACACATCTATCTTCTATGGACTCTATACACCCAGTACTTCCTGCAAACACATCTATCTTCTATGGACTCTATACACCCAGTACTTCCTGCAAACACATCTATCCTCTATGGACTCTATACACCCAGTACTTCCTGCAAACACATCTATCTTCTATGGAATAGATACACCCAGTACTTCCTGCAAACACATCTATCTTCTATGGAATAGATACACCCAGTACTTCCTACAAACACATCTATCTTCTATGGAATAGATACACCCAGTACTTCCTACAAACACATCTATCTTCTATGGAATAGATACACCCAGTACTTCCTACAAACACATCTATCTTCTATGGAATAGATACACCCAGTACTTCCTACAAACACATCTATCTTCTATGGAATAGATACACCCAGTACTTCCTACAAACACATCTATCTTCTATGGACTCTATACACCCAGTACTTCCTGCAAACACATCTATCTTCTATGGACTCTATACACCCAGTACTTCCTGTAAACACATCTATCTTCTATGGAATAGATACACCCAGTACTTCCTGCAAACACATCTATCTTCTATGGACTCTATACACCCAGTACTTCCTGCAAACACATCTATCTTCTATGGAATAGATACACCCAGTACTTCCTGCAAACACATCTATCTTCTATGGAATAGATACACCCAGTACTTCCTACAAACACATCTATCTTCTATGGAATAGATACACCCAGTACTTCCTGCAAACACATCTATCTTCTATGGACTCTATACACCCAGTACTTCCTGCAAACACATCTATCTTCTATGGAATAGATACACCCAGTACTTCCTGCAAACACATCTATCTTCTATGGACTCTATACACCCAGTACTTCCTGCAAACACATCTATCTTCTATGGACTCTATACACCCAGTACTTCCTACAAACACATCTATCTTCTATGGAATAGATACACCCAGTACTTCCTGCAAACACATCTATCTTCTATGGACTCTATACACCCAGTACTTCCTGCAAACACATCTATCTTCTATGGAATAGATACACCCAGTACTTCCTGCAAACACATCTATCTTCTATGGACTCTATACACCCAGTACTTCCTGCAAACACATCTATCTTCTATGGACTCTATACACCCAGTACTTCCTGCAAACACATCTATCTTCTATGGAATAGATACACCCAGTACTTCCTGCAAACACATCTATCTTCTATGGAATAGATACACCCAGTACTTCCTGCAAACACATCTATCTTCTATGGAATAGATACACCCAGTACTTCCTGCAAACACATCTATCTTCTATGGACTCTATACACCCAGTACTTCCTGCAAACACATCTATCTTCTATGGAATAGATACACCCAGTACTTCCTACAAACACATCTATCTTCTATGGAATAGATACACCCAGTACTTCCTGCAAACACATCTATCTTCTATGGACTCTATACACCCAGTACTTCCTGCAAACACATCTATCTTCTATGGAATAGATACACCCAGTACTTCCTGCAAACACATCTATCTTCTATGGAATAGATACACCCAGTACTTCCTACAAACACATCTATCTTCTATGGAATAGATACACCCAGTACTTCCTGCAAACACATCTATCTTCTATGGACTCTATACACCCAGTACTTCCTGCAAACACATCTATCTTCTATGGAATAGATACACCCAGTACTTCCTGCAAACACATCTATCTTCTATGGAATAGATACACCCAGTACTTCCTGTAAACACATCTATCTTCTATGGACTCTATACACCCAGTACTTCCTGCAAACACATCTATCTTCTATGGACTCTATACACCCAGTACTTCCTGCAAACACATCTATCTTCTATGGACTCTATACACCCAGTACTTCCTACAAACACATCTATCTTCTATGGAATAGATACACCCAGTACTTCCTGCAAACACATCTATCTTCTATGGACTCTATACACCCAGTACTTCCTGCAAACACATCTATCTTCTATGGAATAGATACACCCAGTACTTCCTGCAAACACATCTATCTTCTATGGACTCTATACACCCAGTACTTCCTGCAAACACATCTATCTTCTATGGACTCTATACACCCAGTACTTCCTGCAAACACATCTATCTTCTATGGAATAGATACACCCAGTACTTCCTGCAAACACATCTATCTTCTATGGACTCTATACACCCAGTACTTCCTGTAAACACATCTATCTTCTATGGAATAGATACACCCATACTTCCTGCAAACACATCTATCTTCTATGGACTCTATACACCCAGTACTTCCTGCAAACACATCTATCTTCTATGGAATAGATACACCCAGTACTTCCTGCAAACACATCTATCTTCTATGGACTCTATACACCCAGTACTTCCTGCAAACACATCTATCTTCTATGGACTCTATACACCCAGTACTTCCTGCAAACACATCTATCTTCTATGGAATAGATACACCCATACTTCCTGCAAACACATCTATCTTCTATGGACTCTATACACCCAGTACTTCCTGCAAACACATCTATCTTCTATGGAATAGATACACCCAGTACTTCCTGCAAACACATCTATCTTCTATGGACTCTATACACCCAGTACTTCCTGCAAACACATCTATCTTCTATGGAATAGATACACCCAGTACTTCCTGCAAACACATCTATCTTCTATGGACTCTATACACCCAGTACTTCCTACAAACACATCTATCTTCTATGGAATAGATACACCCAGTACTTCCTGCAAACACATCTATCTTCTATGGAATAGATACACCCAGTACTTCCTACAAACACATCTATCTTCTATGGAATAGATACACCCAGTACTTCCTGCAAACACATCTATCTTCTATGGAATAGATACACCCAGTACTTCCTGCAAACACATCTATCTTCTATGGACTCTATACACCCAGTACTTCCTGCAAACACATCTATCTTCTATGGACTCTATACACCCAGTACTTCCTGCAAACACATCTATCTTCTATGGAATAGATACACCCAGTACTTCCTGCAAACACATCTATCCTCTATGGACTCTATACACCCAGTACTTCCTGCAAACACATCTATCTTCTATGGACTCTATACACCCAGTACTTCCTGCAAACACATCTATCTTCTATGGACTCTATACACCCAGTACTTCCTGCAAACACATCTATCTTCTATGGACTCTATACACCCAGTACTTCCTGCAAACACATCTATCCTCTATGGACTCTATACACCCAGTACTTCCTGCAAACACATCTATCTTCTATGGACTCTATACACCCAGTACTTCCTGCAAACACATCTATCTTCTATGGACTCCATACACCCAGTACTTCCTGCAAACACATCTATCTTCTATGGACTCTATACACCCAGTACTTCCTGTAAACACATCTATCTTCTATGGACTCTATACACCCAGTACTTCCTGCAAACACATCTATCTTCTATGGACTCTATACACCCAGTACTTCCTGCAAACACATCTATCTTCTATGGACTCTATACACCCAGTACTTCCTGTAAACACATCTATCTTCTATGGACTCTATACACCCAGTACTTCCTGCAAACACATCTATCTTCTATGGACTCTATACACCCAGTACTTCCTGCAAACACATCTATCTTCTATGGAATAGATACACCCAGTACTTACTGCAAACACATCTATCTTCTATGGACTCTATACACCCAGTACTTCCTGCAAACACATCTATCTTCTATGGACTCTATACACCCAGTACTTCCTGCAAACACATCTATCTTCTATGGACTCTATACACCCAGTACTTCCTGCAAACACATCTATCTTCTATGGAATAGATACACCCAGTACTTCCTGCAAACACATCTATCTTCTATGGACTCTATACACCCAGTACTTCCTACAAACACATCTATCTTCTATGGAATAGATACACCCAGTACTTCCTGCAAACACATCTATCTTCTATGGAATAGATACACCCAGTACTTCCTACAAACACATCTATCTTCTATGGACTCCATACACCCAGTACTTCCTGTAAACAAATCTATCTTCTATGGAATAGATACACCCAGTACTTCCTGCAAACACATCTATCTTCTATGGAATAGATACACCCAGTACTTCCTGCAAACACATCTATCTTCTATGGAATAGATACACCCAGTACTTCCTACAAACACATCTATCTTCTATGGAATAGATACACCCAGTACTTCCTACAAACACATCTATCTTCTATGGACTCCATACACCCAGTACTTCCTGTAAACACATCTATCCTCTATGGACTCTATACACCCAGTACTTCCTGTAAACACATCTATCTTCTATGGAATAGATACACCCAGTACTTCATGCAAACACATCTATCTTCTATGGACTCCATACACCCAGTACTTCCTGTAAACACATCTATCTTCTATGGAATAGATACACCCAGTACTTCATGCAAACACATCTATCCTCTATGGACTCCATACACCCAGTACTTCCTGTAAACACATCTATCTTCTATGGACTCTATACACCCAGTACTTCCTGCAAACACATCTATCCTCTATGGACTCTATACACCCAGTACTTCCTGCAAACACATCTATCTTCTATGGAATAGATACACCCAGTACTTCATGCAAACACATCTATCTTCTATGGACTCCATACACCCATACTTCCTGCAAACACATCTATCTTCTATGGACTCTATACACCCAGTACTTCCTGCAAACACATCTATCTTCTATGGACTCTATACACCCAGTACTTCCTGCAAACACATCTATCTTCTATGGAATAGATACACCCAGTACTTCCTGCAAACACATCTATCTTCTATGGACTCTATACACCCAGTACTTCCTGCAAACACATCTATCTTCTATGGACTCTATACACCCAGTACTTCCTGTAAACACATCTATCTTCTATGGAATAGATACACCCAGTACTTCCTGCAAACACATCTATCTTCTATGGAATAGATACACCCAGTACTTCCTGCAAACACATCTATCTTCTATGGACTCTATACACCCAGTACTTCCTGCAAACACATCTATCTTCTATGGAATAGATACACCCAGTACTTCCTGCAAACACATCTATCTTCTATGGACTCTATACACCCAGTACTTCATGCAAACACATCTATCTTCTATGGACTCTATACACCCAGTACTTCATGCAAACACATCTATCTTCTATGGACTCTATACACCCAGTACTTCATGCAAACACATCTATCTTCTATGGAATAGATACACCCAGTACTTCCTGCAAACACATCTATCTTCTATGGAATAGATACACCCAGTACTTCCTGCAAACACATCTATCTTCTATGGACTCTATACACCCAGTACTTCATGCAAACACATCTATCTTCTATGGACTCTATACACCCAGTACTTCCTGCAAACACATCTATCTTCTATGGACTCTATACACCCAGTACTTCCTGTAAACACATCTATCTTCTATGGACTCTATACACCCAGTATTTCCTGCAAACACATCTATCTTCTATGGACTCTATACACCCAGTACTTCCTGCAAACACATCTATCTTCTATGGACTCTATACACCCAGTACTTCCTGCAAACACATCTATCTTCTATGGACTCCATACACCCAGTACTTCCTGCAAACACATCTATCTTCTATGGACTCTATACACCCAGTACTTCCTGCAAACACATCTATCTTCTATGGAATAGATACACCCAGTACTTCCTGCAAACACATCTATCTTCTATGGACTCCATACACCCAGTACTTCCTACAAACACATCTATCTTCTATGGAATAGATACACCCAGTACTTCCTGTAAACACATCTATCTTCTATGGACTCTATACACCCAGTACTTCCTACAAACACATCTATCTTCTATGGACTCTATACACCCAGTACTTCCTGCAAACACATCTATCTTCTATGGACTCTATACACCCAGTACTTCCTGCAAACACATCTATCTTCTATGGAATAGATACACCCATACTTCCTGCAAACACATCTATCTTCTATGGACTCTATACACCCATACTTCCTGCAAACACATCTATCTTCTATGGAATAGATACACCCATACTTCCTGCAAACACATCTATCTTCTATGGACTCTATACACCCAGTACTTCATGCAAACACATCTATCTTCTATGGACTCTATACACCCAGTACTTCCTACAAACACATCTATCTTCTATGGAATAGATACACCCAGTACTTCCTGTAAACACATCTATCTTCTATGGAATAGATACACCCAGTACTTCCTACAAACACATCTATCTTCTATGGAATAGATACACCCAGTACTTCCTGCAAACACATCTATCTTCTATGGAATAGATACACCCAGTACTTCCTGCAAACACATCTATCTTCTATGGAATAGATACACCCAGTACTTCCTACAAACACATCTATCTTCTATGGAATAGATACACCCAGTACTTCCTGCAAACACATCTATCTTCTATGGAATAGATACACCCAGTACTTCCTGCAAACACATCTATCTTCTATGGAATAGATACACCCAGTACTTCCTACAAACACATCTATCTTCTATGGACTCTATACACCCAGTACTTCCTACAAACACATCTATCTTCTATGGACTCTATACACCCAGTACTTCCTGCAAACACATCTATCTTCTATGGACTCTATACACCCAGTACTTCCTGTAAACACATCTATCTTCTATGGAATAGATACACCCAGTACTTCCTACAAACACATCTATCTTCTATGGACTCTATACACCCAGTACTTCCTGCAAACACATCTATCTTCTATGGACTCTATACACCCAGTACTTCCTGCAAACACATCTATCTTCTATGGAATAGATACACCCAGTACTTCCTACAAACACATCTATCTTCTATGGAATAGATACACCCAGTACTTCCTGCAAACACATCTATCTTCTATGGAATAGATACACCCAGTACTTCCTGTAAACACATCTATCTTCTATGGACTCTATACACCCAGTACTTCCTGCAAACACATCTATCTTCTATGGAATAGATACACCCAGTACTTCCTACAAACACATCTATCTTCTATGGAATAGATACACCCAGTACTTCCTGCAAACACATCTATCTTCTATGGAATAGATACACCCAGTACTTCCTGTAAACACATCTATCTTCTATGGACTCTATACACCCAGTACTTCCTACAAACACATCTATCTTCTATGGAATAGATACACCCAGTACTTCATGCAAACACATCTATCTTCTATGGAATAGATACACCCAGTACTTCCTGTAAACACATCTATCTTCTATGGACTCCATACACCCAGTACTTCCTGTAAACACATCTATCTTCTATGGAATAGATACACCCAGTACTTCCTACAAACACATCTATCTTCTATGGACTCTATACACCCAGTACTTCCTGTAAACACATCTATCTTCTATGGACTCCATACACCCAGTACTTCCTACAAACACATCTATCTTCTATGGACTCTATACACCCAGTACTTCCTACAAACACATCTATCTTCTATGGAATAGATACACCCAGTACTTCCTGTAAACACATCTATCTTCTATGGACTCTATACACCCAGTACTTCCTGTAAACACATCTATCTTCTATGGACTCTATACACCCAGTACTTCCTACAAACACATCTATCTTCTATGGACTCTATACACCCAGTACTTCCTGTAAACACATCTATCTTCTATGGACTCTATACACCCAGTACTTCCTGTAAACACATCTATCTTCTATGGAATAGATACACCCAGTACTTCCTACAAACACATCTATCTTCTATGGACTCTATACACCCAGTACTTCCTACAAACACATCTATCTTCTATGGACTCTATACACCCAGTACTTCCTACAAACACATCTATCTTCTATGGACTCTATACACCCAGTACTTCCTGTAAACACATCTATCTTCTATGGAATAGATACACCCAGTACTTCCTGTAAACACATCTATCTTCTATGGAATAGATACACCCAGTACTTCCTGTAAACACATCTATCTTCTATGGACTCTATACACCCAGTACTTCCTACAAACACATCTATCTTCTATGGACTCTATACACCCAGTACTTCCTACAAACACATCTATCTTCTATGGACTCTATACACCCAGTACTTCCTACAAACACATCTATCTTCTATGGACTCTATACACCCAGTACTTCCTGTAAACACATCTATCTTCTATGGAATAGATACACCCAGTACTTCCTGTAAACACATCTATCTTCTATGGACTCTATACACCCAGTACTTCCTGCAAACACATCTATCTTCTATGGACTCTATACACCCAGTACTTCCTACAAACACATCTATCTTCTATGGACTCCATACACCCAGTACTTCCTGTAAACACATCTATCTTCTATGGACTCCATACACCCAGTACTTCCTGCAAACACATCTATCTTCTATGGACTCCATACACCCAGTACTTCCTGTAAACACATCTATCTTCTATGGACTCTATACACCCAGTACTTCCTGCAAACACATCTATCTTCTATGGAATAGATACACCCAGTACTTCCTGTAAACACATCTATCTTCTATGGACTCCATACACCCAGTACTTCCTGCAAACACATCTATCTTCTATGGAATAGATACACCCAGTACTTCCTGTAAACACATCTATCTTCTATGGAATAGATGCACCCAGTACTTCCTGCAAACACATCTATCTTCTATGGAATAGATACACCCAGTACTTCCTGTAAACACATCTATCTTCTATGGAATAGATACACCCAGTACTTCCTGTAAACACATCTATCTTCTATGGAATAGATACACCCAGTACTTCCTGTAAACACATCTATCTTCTATGGAATAGATACACCCAGTACTTCCTGTAAACACATCTATCTTCTATGGAATAGATACACCCAGTACTTCCTGTAAACACATCTATCTTCTATGGACTCTATACACCCAGTACTTCCTGTAAACACATCTATCTTCTATGGAATAGATACACCCAGTACTTCCTGTAAACACATCTATCTTCTATGGACTCTATACACCCAGTACTTCCTGTAAACACATCTATCTTCTATGGACTCTATACACCCAGTACTTCCTGTAAACACATCTATCTTCTATGGACTCTATACACCCAGTACTTCCTACAAACACATCTATCTTCTATGGAATAGATACACCCAGTACTTCCTGCAAACACATCTATCTTCTATGGACTCTATACACCCAGTACTTCCTGCAAACACATCTATCTTCTATGGAATAGATACACCCAGTACTTCCTGCAAACACATCTATCTTCTATGGACTCTATACACCCAGTACTTCCTACAAACACATCTATCTTCTATGGACTCTATACACCCAGTACTTCCTACAAACACATCTATCTTCTATGGACTCTATACACCCAGTACTTCCTACAAACACATCTATCTTCTATGGAATAGATACACCCAGTACTTCCTGCAAACACATCTATCTTCTATGGAATAGATACACCCAGTACTTCCTACAAACACATCTATCTTCTATGGACTCTATACACCCAGTACTTCCTACAAACACATCTATCTTCTATGGAATAGATACACCCAGTACTTCCTGTAAACACATCTATCTTCTATGGACTCTATACACCCAGTACTTCCTACAAACACATCTATCTTCTATGGAATAGATACACCCAGTACTTCATGCAAACACATCTATCTTCTATGGAATAGATACACCCAGTACTTCCTGTAAACACATCTATCTTCTATGGACTCCATACACCCAGTACTTCCTGTAAACACATCTATCTTCTATGGAATAGATACACCCAGTACTTCCTACAAACACATCTATCTTCTATGGACTCTATACACCCAGTACTTCCTGTAAACACATCTGTCTTCTATGGACTCCATACACCCAGTACTTCCTACAAACACATCTATCTTCTATGGACTCTATACACCCAGTACTTCCTACAAACACATCTATCTTCTATGGAATAGATACACCCAGTACTTCCTGTAAACACATCTATCTTCTATGGACTCTATACACCCAGTACTTCCTGTAAACACATCTATCTTCTATGGACTCTATACACCCAGTACTTCCTACAAACACATCTATCTTCTATGGACTCTATACACCCAGTACTTCCTGTAAACACATCTATCTTCTATGGACTCTATACACCCAGTACTTCCTGTAAACACATCTATCTTCTATGGAATAGATACACCCAGTACTTCCTACAAACACATCTATCTTCTATGGACTCTATACACCCAGTACTTCCTACAAACACATCTATCTTCTATGGACTCTATACACCCAGTACTTCCTACAAACACATCTATCTTCTATGGACTCTATACACCCAGTACTTCCTGTAAACACATCTATCTTCTATGGAATAGATACACCCAGTACTTCCTGTAAACACATCTATCTTCTATGGAATAGATACACCCAGTACTTCCTGTAAACACATCTATCTTCTATGGACTCTATACACCCAGTACTTCCTACAAACACATCTATCTTCTATGGACTCTATACACCCAGTACTTCCTACAAACACATCTATCTTCTATGGACTCTATACACCCAGTACTTCCTACAAACACATCTATCTTCTATGGACTCTATACACCCAGTACTTCCTGTAAACACATCTATCTTCTATGGAATAGATACACCCAGTACTTCCTGTAAACACATCTATCTTCTATGGACTCTATACACCCAGTACTTCCTGTAAACACATCTATCTTCTATGGAATAGATACACCCAGTACTTCCTGTAAACACATCTATCTTCTATGGACTCTATACACCCAGTACTTCCTGCAAACACATCTATCTTCTATGGACTCTATACACCCAGTACTTCCTACAAACACATCTATCTTCTATGGACTCCATACACCCAGTACTTCCTGTAAACACATCTATCTTCTATGGACTCCATACACCCAGTACTTCCTGCAAACACATCTATCTTCTATGGACTCCATACACCCAGTACTTCCTGTAAACACATCTATCTTCTATGGACTCTATACACCCAGTACTTCATGCAAACACATCTATCTTCTATGGAATAGATACACCCAGTACTTCCTGTAAACACATCTATCTTCTATGGAATAGATACACCCAGTACTTCCTGTAAACACATCTATCTTCTATGGACTCTATACACCCAGTACTTCCTGCAAACACATCTATCTTCTATGGACTCTATACACCCAGTACTTCCTACAAACACATCTATCTTCTATGGACTCCATACACCCAGTACTTCCTGTAAACACATCTATCTTCTATGGACTCCATACACCCAGTACTTCCTGCAAACACATCTATCTTCTATGGACTCCATACACCCAGTACTTCCTGTAAACACATCTATCTTCTATGGACTCTATACACCCAGTACTTCCTGCAAACACATCTATCTTCTATGGAATAGATACACCCAGTACTTCCTGTAAACACATCTATCTTCTATGGACTCCATACACCCAGTACTTCCTGCAAACACATCTATCTTCTATGGAATAGATACACCCAGTACTTCCTGTAAACACATCTATCTTCTATGGACTCCATACACCCAGTACTTCCTGCAAACACATCTATCTTCTATGGAATAGATACACCCAGTACTTCCTGTAAACACATCTATCTTCTATGGAATAGATACACCCAGTACTTCCTGTAAACACATCTATCTTCTATGGAATAGATACACCCAGTACTTCCTGTAAACACATCTATCTTCTATGGACTCTATACACCCAGTACTTCCTGTAAACACATCTATCTTCTATGGACTCTATACACCCAGTACTTCCTACAAACACATCTATCTTCTATGGAATAGATACACCCAGTACTTCCTGCAAACACATCTATCTTCTATGGACTCTATACACCCAGTACTTCCTACAAACACATCTATCTTCTATGGAATAGATACACCCAGTACTTCCTGCAAACACATCTATCTTCTATGGACTCTATACACCCAGTACTTCCTACAAACACATCTATCTTCTATGGACTCTATACACCCAGTACTTCCTACAAACACATCTATCTTCTATGGACTCTATACACCCAGTACTTCCTACAAACACATCTATCTTCTATGGAATAGATACACCCAGTACTTCCTGCAAACACATCTATCTTCTATGGACTCTATACACCCAGTACTTCCTACAAACACATCTATCTTCTATGGAATAGATACACCCAGTACTTCCTACAAACACATCTATCTTCTATGGAATAGATACACCCAGTACTTCCTGTAAACACATCTATCTTCTATGGACTCTATACACCCAGTACTTCCTACAAACACATCTATCTTCTATGGACTCTATACACCCAGTACTTCCTACAAACACATCTATCTTCTATGGAATAGATACACCCAGTACTTCCTGCAAACACATCTATCTTCTATGGACTCTATACACCCAGTACTTCCTACAAACACATCTATCTTCTATGGAATAGATACACCCAGTACTTCCTGCAAACACATCTATCTTCTATGGACTCTATACACCCAGTACTTCCTACAAACACATCTATCTTCTATGGACTCTATACACCCAGTACTTCCTACAAACACATCTATCTTCTATGGACTCTATACACCCAGTACTTCCTACAAACACATCTATCTTCTATGGAATAGATACACCCAGTACTTCCTGCAAACACATCTATCTTCTATGGACTCTATACACCCAGTACTTCCTACAAACACATCTATCTTCTATGGAATAGATACACCCAGTACTTCCTACAAACACATCTATCTTCTATGGAATAGATACACCCAGTACTTCCTGTAAACACATCTATCTTCTATGGACTCTATACACCCAGTACTTCCTACAAACACATCTATCTTCTATGGACTCTATACACCCAGTACTTCCTACAAACACATCTATCTTCTATGGACTCTATACACCCAGTACTTCCTACAAACACATCTATCTTCTATGGAATAGATACACCCAGTACTTCCTGCAAACACATCTATCTTCTATGGAATAGATACACCCAGTACTTCCTGCAAACACATCTATCTTCTATGGACTCTATACACCCAGTACTTCCTACAAACACATCTATCTTCTATGGACTCTATACACCCAGTACTTCCTACAAACACATCTATCTTCTATGGAATAGATACACCCAGTACTTCCTGCAAACACATCTATCTTCTATGGACTCTATACACCCAGTACTTCCTACAAACACATCTATCTTCTATGGACTCTATACACCCAGTACTTCCTACAAACACATCTATCTTCTATGGAATAGATACACCCAGTACTTCCTGCAAACACATCTATCTTCTATGGAATAGATACACCCAGTACTTCCTGCAAACACATCGATCTTCTATGGACTCTATACACCCAGTACTTCCTACAAACACATCTATCTTCTATGGACTCTATACACCCAGTACTTCCTGTAAACACATCTATCTTCTATGGACTCTATACACCCAGTACTTCCTACAAACACATCTATCTTCTATGGAATAGATACACCCAGTACTTCCTGTAAACACATCTATCTTCTATGGACTCTATACACCCAGTACTTCCTGTAAACACATCTATCTTCTATGGAATAGATACACCCAGTACTTCCTACAAACACATCTATCTTCTATGGAATAGATACACCCAGTACTTCCTACAAACACATCTATCTTCTATGGAATAGATACACCCAGTACTTCCTGCAAACACATCTATCTTCTATGGACTCTATACACCCAGTACTTCCTGTAAACACATCTATCTTCTATGGAATAGATACACCCAGTACTTCCTACAAACACATCTATCTTCTATGGAATAGATACACCCAGTACTTCCTACAAACACATCTATCTTCTATGGAATAGATACACCCAGTACTTCCTACAAACACATCTATCTTCTATGGAATAGATACACCCAGTACTTCCTGCAAACACATCTATCTTCTATGGACTCTATACACCCAGTATTTCCTGTAAACACATCTATCTTCTATGAAATAGATACACCCAGTACTTCCTACAAACACATCTATCTTCTATGGAATAGATACACCCAGTACTTCCTGCAAACACATCTATCTTCTATGGAATAGATACACCCAGTACTTCCTACAAACACATCTATCTTCTATGGAATAGATACACCCAGTACTTCCTGTAAACACATCTATCTTCTATGGAATAGATACACCCAGTACTTCCTACAAACACATCTATCTTCTATGGAATAGATACACCCAGTACTTCCTGTAAACACATCTATCTTCTATGGACTCTATACACCCAGTACTTCCTGCAAACACATCTATCTTCTATGGACTCTATACACCCAGTACTTCCTACAAACACATCTATCTTCTATGGAATAGATACACCCAGTACTTCCTGCAAACACATCTATCTTCTATGGAATAGATATACCCAGTACTTCCTGCAAACACATCTATCTTCTATGGACTCTATACACCCAGTACTTCCTGCAAACACATCTATCTTCTATGGAATAGATACACCCAGTACTTCCTACAAACACATCTATCTTCTATGGACTCTATACACCCAGTACTTCCTACAAACACATCTATCTTCTATGGAATAGATACACCCAGTACTTCCTGCAAACACATCTATCTTCTATGGAATAGATACACCCAGTACTTCCTACAAACACATCTATCTTCTATGGAATAGATACACCCAGTACTTCCTGCAAACACATCTATCTTCTATGGAATAGATACACCCAGTATTTCCTGCAAACACATCTATCTTCTATGGAATAGATACACCCAGTACTTCCTGCAAACACATCTATCTTCTATGGAATAGATACACCCAGTATTTCCTGCAAACACATCTATCTTCTATGGAATAGATACACCCAGTATTTCCTGCAAACACATCTATCTTCTATGGAATAGATACACCCAGTACTTCCTGCAAACACATCTATCTTCTATGGAATAGATACACCCAGTACTTCCTACAAACACATCTATCTTCTATGGAATAGATACACCCAGTACTTCCTGTAAACACATCTATCTTCTATGGACTCTATACACCCAGTACTTCCTGCAAACACATCTATCTTCTATGGACTCTATACACCCAGTACTTCCTGCAAACACATCTATCTTCTATGGAATAGATACACCCAGTACTTCCTGTAAACACATCTATCTTCTATGGAATAGATACACCCAGTACTTCCTGCAAACACATCTATCTTCTATGGAATAGATACACCCAGTATTTCCTGTAAACACATCTATCTTCTATGGAATAGATACACCCAGTATTTCCTGTAAACACATCTATCTTCTATGGAATAGATACACCCAGTACTTCCTACAAACACATCTATCTTCTATGGAATAGATACACCCAGTACTTCCTGCAAACACATCTATCTTCTATGGAATAGATACACCCAGTATTTCCTGTAAACACATCTATCTTCTATGGAATAGATACACCCAGTACTTCCTACAAACACATCTATCTTCTATGGAATAGATACACCCAGTACTTCCTACAAACACATCTATCTTCTATGGAATAGATACACCCAGTATTTCCTGTAAACACATCTATCTTCTATGGAATAGATACACCCAGTACTTCCTACAAACACATCTATCTTCTATGGACTCTATACACCCAGTACTTCCTGCAATCACATCTATCTTCTATGGACTCTATACACCCAGTACTTCCTACAAACACATCTATCTTCTATGGAATAGATACACCCAGTACTTCCTGCAAACACATCTATCTTCTATGGACTCTATACACCCAGTACTTCCTACAAACACATCTATCTTCTATGGAATAGATACACCCAGTACTTCCTACAAACACATCTATCTTCTATGGAATAGATACACCCAGTACTTCCTGCAAACACATCTATCTTCTATGGACTCTATACACCCAGTACTTCCTACAAACACATCTATCTTCTATGGAATAGATACACCCAGTACTTCCTGCAAACACATCTATCTTCTATGGAATAGATACACCCAGTACTTCCTACAAACACATCTATCTTCTATGGAATAGATACACCCAGTACTTCCTACAAACACATCTATCTTCTATGGAATAGATACACCCAGTACTTCCTACAAACACATCTATCTTCTATGGAATAGATACACCCAGTAC
>OY992879.1:4466593-4509093 GCA_963921405.1 Cepaea hortensis
GAGAGAGAGAGACAGACAGACAGACAGACAGACAGACAAGCAGGCAGGCAGGCAGACAGACAGACAGACAGACAGACAGACAGACAGGCAAGCAGGCAGGCAGGCAGGCAGGCAGATAGACAGATAGATAGAGAGATAGACAGACAGACAGACAGACAGACAGGCAAGCAGGCAGGCAGGCAGATAGACAGATAGATAGAGAGATAGACAGACAGACAGACAGACGGACAGACAGACAGACAATGTATACTGGAGAGAGAAGGATGAGAGTAACAGGATAGCTAGGGTCAGGACAGTGAGCAGTAACATGGAGCTATCGGGACTGAAATAGGTCACGGTGAGCTACTGGAGTGGTCAGGCCTGGCAGAGCTAGAGAGGTTAGTCTATGGCTGTGACGTCATGCTTCAGGAGTTGTATATGGGCAACTGTCCATGTCCTGGATATGCGACCTACTTGATCCCGACAGGTCAGGGGAGACATGGACAGGGTGTGTTGGTCAAGTCAGGAGTCAGGCAGACAGTGCAGGACAGCAGACAGTGCAGGACAGCAGACAGTGCAGGACAGCAGACAGTGGAATCAGAAGACCAGGAAGATTCAGGGAATAAGATGCAGGTCGGCGGAATATAATATAATATGTGTACATGCTGCAGTGGACTCATATATATTCTCTGTTGTTGTATATCAGACGAAGACGTCACTTGACCGTGTATTCAGTTATTCTCTGTTGTTGTATGTCAAACATCACTTGACCGTGTATTAACTTATTACTTGTTGTATGTCAAACAATGTCACTGACCCTGTATTAAGTTATTACTTGTTGTTGTATGTCAAACAATGTCACTTGACCGTGTATTCAGTTATTACTTGTTGTTGTATGTCAAACAATGTCACCTGACGGGGTATCCAGTTATTCTATGTTGTTGTACACTGGTGTGAGTGCCGGTTGTTCAGAAAGCAATGGCAAACTACTGAATGTAAGCGTGCCTAGGAATCACAAAGAGCCAAAAACAATGCTGCAGTTGGCTGCCACGTCCTGTAAAGGATATGCAACTCACTTTAACTACAACAAAAATGCACGGTAGTCTCAGTGAGGGAAGCTGGCTCGCCACCACCAACTGCTAGAGAAATTCCCCGCTGTCAGACCGAGTCTGGGGAATTAGGCAGACATAGATCACGTGGCCAGATATTCTCAGTAAATCACTGCAGCAAGCCAAACGTGTTCCAGGCAGCTGGCCAACATTTCTCCAGCTCTGCCTCGCTTTCATCCTCTCACATTATATATATATATCATCATCATCATCATCATCATCATTGGCACCTTGCCGTCTTGACAGACGATAGTTTTTGCTTCAAAACGGCTTAATAACTACAACCCATGGCGGTGGTAAATGTGACTGTTAAGGCCAATTCGCGCTGTAAATGTTCGTCCACACTGGATGCATGTGAACACATGATCATTTTCACCAACATGCACCATCTTACGTCTCACACGCTCGGTGTGTGACTTATCTGCAATAATTTAATCCTTTGTCGTTATTCCTTTTCTGATATTTGCCCTCCATGTAACATGTTCAAGGGCGACTTGCTCCCAATATGCATTATCAATGCCTGTATCAATCATGTCCCGCTTACACACATCTTTGTATCGTAGTTGATTTTATTCACGTCATTTTTCTTGCATTTGTCGCAATGAGAATATCATATAAATGGTAGACATGTTCTGTCGAAAGCCACACTGTGATTCGGGGTAGACTTGATCTCCTAGGACTTGAAGTCTGCGCAGAACAATTCTGGCAAATACTTTTCCAATAATACACAGAAGTGAGATACCCCTATAGTTGTTGCAGTCGCTCCGATCGCCCTTGTTCTTGTACAGTGTTATGATGCTTGAATCTTTGAAATCCTGTGGGACTTGTCCTTCTCGCCAGCATATCTCTATTAGCTGGTGGATCTGTAGAGTAAGTGTGTCTTGCCCACTCCTGATAACCTCTATTGGAATCTCATCCTTACCTGGAGCCTTGCCAGATGCAAGTTCATTTACAGCACACTTAACTTCTGTTATGGTGGGAAGTGTGTCCAGGTGGTCAAGAGTTGGTAGGGCTTCTATGGCGTTGAGGGCATCATCCGCTAGTTTGGTCTCACTTGAGTAAAGCTCCAAATAGTGCTCTACCCATCTGTCCATCTGCTGTTTATTATCAGTGATGATTTCTCCAGTCAAGGTTTTCAGTGGTGCACTTCTTTCGATCATTGAACCACAGGCTTTCTTTATCCCTTCATACATGCTTCTGATGTTTCCCTTATCACTTGCATTTTGAATGGACTCACATAACTTGATCCAATAGTCATTTGCACACTGCCTGGCAGCCTTTTGCACATCCTTCCTAGCTTGCTTCAGCTCAATGAGTGTTACGCGTTGTTCTGTCCTTGTTTCTTAAGAGAGCTTTCGTCGTTTTATCAATCAAGGGCTGCAGTGTCTGGCTATTTGCCGCAAACCAGTCCTGCCTCTTATGATCCACAGTGCCGTAAACCTCTACCGCTGTGTTATAAACAGTTTCTGTAAGATTACCCCACTTTTCACTTGCTGTAAAATTTCTGATTTATCAGTGAAAGCGTTTTCAAGTTGCTGTTGGAACTCAAAGCACTTATCAGGATCGAGGGTGTTACTAACATTAATCATTGGGCTAGATTTGTGTTTAGTTGTGTAGATTCTCTTTGGTCTCAGTCTAACTCTTGCAACAACCAAAGAATGATCCGTATCAAAGTCAGCACAGTGGTAGCTTCGAGTTAATGATTTTTGGTTCAGATGTTGTCTCCGTGTGATGATGAAGTCCAGCTGGTGCCAATGGCCGGATCTTGGATGTTTCCATGTGACACCTTATGCAGCTCTTTTGTTTTAAAGAAGGAGTTTGTAATACATAGGTCATTACTGGTGCAATGCTCCAGCAGCCTTTGCCCATTTTCATTCATGCGACCGATGTTGTATTTTCCAAGGCACACTGGCCATGAACTCGAGTCCTTGCCCACACGAGCATTGAAATCACCGAGCATATAAATGTAGTCGGATTTTGGAACTGCCTTGATCACGGAGTCTAACTCCTCATAGAACAAATCCTTCACATCATCAGAGGAATCGAGTGTCGGTGCATATGCAGTGAGAATGGTGGCAAAAACACAAGAGGTTGACAAGCGCAGGGATAATAGTCTTTCATTACCTCCAGCTGGAATTTCAATCATTCCCAGTAGCGAATTCTTCACTGCCAAGCACACACCATGTTGCCTTTTTTCTGCCTGCCCTCTACCATTCTAAAAAAGGTTTAATTGTTTTCCCTGAGTGATCCTTTTTCAGCGAGGCGAGTCTCCTGCAGGCCAGCAATATCAATATTAAGACGATTGAGTTCGGCATCAATCACAACCGTTTTTCTCACATCGTCAATATTGGTCAAGTCAGTGGAAAATCCTGGACACATGGTTCTTATGTTCCAGGTTGCAGCCCTAGCTTGAGGTCTCTATCTTTATTTTTATTAGTGCTTAATGCATTGGTTTAACAGCCTGCGATTCAGATTTTGTCTTAACCCCAAGCACCCATTGAAGAAGGCAGGCTGTGGCGGATCAGCACCCAATTGGCCGGGGGCTGCCCAGCTTGAGGCGGGCGGTAACTAGGACTTATAACCCGTAACTGCTACCTCTCGCTTTGATTCCGAGACCGGTTAAGACCAGGGATGGGGTTATACCTCTCCACAGCACAAAGCCTGGGCTAAAATATAGAGACCATGTGTTGCCCATGCAGCATGATCCCTCTCTCGGCCAGCCTAATTCACTCCAGAGGAATAGTAATTCTAATACATCTGGAACAAGACAAGCTGCAGAAGCTGCCGGATCACCAAAGCAATGCTCTAACTGTCCGCCTGTCGGAGCTTCGATCCTAGACCAGTTACCAACCAAGGCTTGGGGCCTGGTCTGCCCTGCCATGACAATTTTGTCTTTAGGTTGCATTTCCTCGCACCAGGGTAAGGCTTGTACCCTCCCAATTGTGCTCTTCCGCCCGAAGCCGTTGGCACAATGTGGGGTGTCAGGTTTGGAAAGCGTCGCCCAACATTCGGCGCTGACAGAAAGCAGGTAGTACCGTCTACTGTTATACGGTAGCTCAGTCCTCAGTCATGTCTGACTAAGACCTGCCACTTATATATATATATCTGTGTGTGTGTGTGTGTGTGTGTGTGTGTGTGTGTGAGAGAGAGAGAGAGAGAGAGAGAGATAGAGAGAGAGAGAGAGAGAGAGAGAGAGAGAGAGAGAGAGAGAGAGAACAATGGGGTTTTGTGCGTCAACCAACTTGGCAAAACCACAATCAAGTTTGCATCAACCTATCTTCAAACCTGGCTTCTTCAGAAGTAGTGCCGTCTCCGCTGCCACGGTGGCGTTGACATAGTCTGTACTTTGGACATATATTTGTGACCGTTGACGTGCGGTTGGACATGGTGGACAAGCTGTGTCTCCGGCCATGGCACACACGACTCTCAGCCTACACATCTTCAAGGAACATACAGTTCCCAGTCTATGACTCCACTCTCTTCCAGGAAACATATCAAATTGTCAGCCTATGACGCCACTATCCCTAGGCAAACTGAGAGGGAGGACAGAGTCAGGTCGAGGGGACAGAGGATCATGACAGAATGGAGGCAGAGAGAGGGGGAAGGCAGAGAGGGGGGAGACAGAGAGGGGGAGGCAGAGATAGGGGGAGGCTGAGAGAGGGGGATGCAGAGAGAGGGGGAGACAGATAAAGTGAGAGAGATATATAGATAAAGAGAGAGAGATAAAGAGAGAGGTATAGAGATAACAAGATGTATAGAGATAACGAGAGAATAAGAGCCAAAAAAGATAAGTGTGTGCGGGCATGTGTGTGAGAGAGAGATTGAAAGCACAGACATGTCGTACTCACCTCAAGTTTTTGTGGCGTGCCCTCACGGGAGTGAGAGGAATGTATATCCCCCATGCCGTGTTCTTGCAACCCGTCCCCTGATTGTAGAGCAGATCAATGTCTTCTGTCCACATCCAATGTCCTAGTGAGTTGTAGGACAACCCTTCACAATGTCAACAAGTGATCAGTCTTACGTCGCACCTGGTAGATCCCACGCATGTTGCTGAAGCTCGGTCAACTGGCTAACATCCGCTGGCTGTCACCGACCACTAGCCCACAGTCAAGTGGCAAACTCTAGCGTGAAATACCGCCCCAGTCAGCTGCGATAACACATACACATGAAATACCGCCCCAGTCAGCTGTGATAACACATACACATGAAATACCGCCACAGTCACCTGTGATAACACATACACATGAAATACCGCCCCAGTCAGCTGCGATAACACATACACACGAAATACCGCCCCAATCAGCTGCGATAACACATACACATGAAATACCGCCCCAGTCAGCTGCGATAACATATACCCATGAAATACCGCCCCAGTCACCTGCAATAACACATACACATGAAATACCGCCCAGTCACCTGACTGATAACACATACACACGAAATACCGCCCCAGTCAGCTGCGATAACATATACACATGAAATACCGCCCCAGTCACCTGACTGATAACACATACACATGAAATACCGCCCCAGTCACCTGACTGATAACACATACACATGAAATACCGCCCCAGTCACCTGACTGATAACACATACACATGAAATACCGCCCCAGTCAGCTGTGATAACACATACATATGAAATACCGCCCCAGTCAGCTGTGATAACACATACACATGAAATACCGCCCCAGTCAGCTGTGATAACACATACACATGAAATACCGCCCCAGTCACCCGAGATAACACATACACATGAAATACCGCCCCAGTCACCTGACTGATAACACATACACATGAAATACCGCCCCAGTCACCTGACTGATAACACATACACATGAAATACCGCCCCAGTCAGCTGCGATAACACATACACATGAAATACCGCCCCAGTCAGCTGTGATAACATATACACATGAAATACCGCCCCAGTCACCTGCCATAACACATACACATGAAATACCGCCCCAGTCAGCTGTGATAACACATACATATGAAATACTGCCCCAGTCAGCTGTGATAACATATACACTTAGCAGCTACCGAGCATGGCACATGGGGGTCGGATATATGTAATATAATACACGTGGTATCAGATCACGGCACATGGGAGTCAATAACCTGTGATAGAACAAGCTTAGGAGTTACCGAATCACGGCACATGGGAGTCAATTTGTGATACAACGGACGAACGAACAAACGAACTTTATTTTCAAAGGGTAAAAAATTGGGCACGCAGTTCCGTCTTACATTCGGCCCTTCCAATCACTCATCTTTCGTTCATCAGTGCATTCTACATTAACATAGGGGAAAAAAAACATTGTCAAATGAATGTTATAAATATAAACAATGCATCTTACCATGTTATGAGATAAATCCCCCACCCACCAACCCACCCACCCATTCTCCATCCATCCGCGTGTCCCCCACACACACATCCACCACCCAACCACACACATACCCACAGGCACATACATTCCCCCATCCATACACCCATCCCCCAACCCACACATCCCACACACACTCCCACATACACCATCTCCCCACCCACACACACACACACACACACATCTCCCACCCACCACACATCCCTTCACACACATCCCCCACCCACCCGCACACAAACCCAGGAATACGTGCATGCATCCACACATCCATCACCCACCCACACATACCCCACATTCACACATCTCCCCACCCACACACACACACACATCCTCCACACATCCCATAAGCTACCAACACTCACCCACCCACATATCCTCCACCACCCACCCACACACCCCAGCCACTCAGCCAAACACAATCCCCAAACCACATATCCAACACCCAAACACACATATTCCCGCCAACTCAAATATCCCGCACCTACCCACACAGAAAACCCGCACCCACCCACACATCCCCCACCTACACAATCTCCCCCACCCACACATCCCGCACCCACACATCCCGCACCCACCCCAAACCTACACACACTCACCCTTCCACACATCCTCCACCCACTCGCCAACCACCCCCCCCCCCCCGATCTACAATCCACAATCACACATCCCTTAACTACACATCTCACCACCCATACACTCACACCCACACACACATCCCCACACCCATACACACATCCCTACCCACCAACACATTCCTCATCCAAAAACACACACCCCACCACCCACATATACCCCACCCACACACATTCGCCGCTCACACACATCTTCCCACCCACACACACATCCCCCACCCATACACTCATCTCTCACACACATCCACCTACTCACGTACTCATCCATCAACCACTCACACCCATACATCACCAACCCACCCATCAACATATGCATCTCTCATCTAACCTCTCACCCACACACACTCCAACCACCCACCCACACATACATCACCCATCCTCACATACATCCTTCATCCACCCGCATATCCCACACCTTCCCCACCAATCACACATCTCCCTCCCACACAACACCCCACCCATAAACACATTTCCCCCCCCCCCCCACACACACACACACACATCCTCCACATGCAATCCCCATACGCATCCCCGCCCACACATCTTTCACCCACACACACATATCTCCCCACCTACAAACATCCTCACCAGAAATACATACATCCTCCACCCTAACTCACACACTCCCAACCACACAGACATATCGCATTCACAGACACATCCCACACCCAACCCCCACACCCATCTCCCACATACCCATTCACTCACACAAATACACATTCCCTACCCACATCCCCAACCCACCAACACCCACATACTTCCAACCATCCTCCCAAATATCCCAACCCACACACACACACACACACACACACACACATACATCCCCCACCGACCACACATCCCTTCACCCATCCACACATCACCTATCAACCCACACACGTCTCCAACACACAACCCTTCCACACATACATTCCCCACACAATAAACTTAGGAGCTTCCGGATCACGGCACATGGAAGTCGGTGATCTGAGATAAAACACACTTAGCGGCTACCGGATCGCGGTACATGAGAGTCGGTAATCTGAGATAAAACACACATAGCGGTTACCGGATCGCGGTACATGAGAGTCGGTAATCTGAGATAAAACACACTTAGCGGCTATCGGATCGCGGTACATGGGAGTCGGTAATCTGAGATAAAACACACTTAGCGGCTACCGGATCGGGGTACATGAGAGTCGGTAATCTGAGATAAAACACTCTTAGCGGCTACCGGATCGAGGTACATGAGAGTCGGTGATCTGAGATAAAACACACATAGCGGTTACCGGATCGCGGTACATGAGAGTCGGTGATCTGAGATAAAACACTCTTAGCGGCTACCGGATCGAGGTACATGAGAGTCGGTGATCTGAGATAAAACACACATGGCGGTTACCGGATCGCGGTACATGAGAGTCGGTGATCTGAGATAAAACACTCTTAGCGGCTACCGGATCGAGGTACATGAGAGTCGGTGATCTGAGATAAAACACACTTAGCGGTTACCGGATCGCGGTACATGAGAGTCGGTAATCTGAGATAAAACACACATAGCGGTTACCGGATAGCGGTACATGAGAGTCGGTAATCTGAGATAAAACACTCTTAGCGGCTACCGGATCGAGGTACATGAGAGTCGGTGATCTGAGATAAAACACACATGGCGGTTACCGGATCGCGGTACATGAGAGTCGGTGATCTGAGATAAAACACTCTTAGCGGCTACCGGATCGAGGTACATGAGAGTCGGTGATCTGAGATAAAACACACTTAGCGGTTACCGGATCGCGGTACATGAGAGTCGGTAATCTGAGATAAAACACACATAGCGGTTACCGGATAGCGGTACATGAGAGTCGGTAATCTGAGATAAAACACACTTAGCGGCTACCGGATCGCGGAAAACGAGAGTCGGTGATCTGAGATAAAACACTCTTAGCGGCTACTGTATCGCGGCACATGAGAGTCAATAATCTGAGATACAATGCAGACTTGGCTGCTACCGACATGAGGATGACTAGAAACACTGTTTATGTCAGTCATCAATGATCAAGCAATTACAACTCAACAACATCCACAACACGAACACACAACAAGTGTCCGACTCACGAGCAGGCCGACGAGGGAAGTGCCCGACTCACGAGCAGGCCGACGAGGCCAAGTGCTCCACTCGCGGACAGGCTCACGTATCTGTTGTTGGCATCAATTGTTGCTAGTCTCACGAGATGAACGCGGGGGGAATATATGTGGCCTCGCTGGCCTCTTGTGCTCTTAGATATTGTGTTGATAGCATATACAGTGCTGTCTGTACATACACAGTACCTTCTCTACACAACAGCATGATCTACTCACACAAGACCTTCTACACATACACAGCACCTTCTCTACACAACAGCATGATCTACTCACACAAGACCTTCTACACATACACAGCACCTTCTCTACACAACAGCATGGTCTACTCACACAAGACCTTCTACACATACACAGCACCTTCTCTACACAACAGCACCGTCTACTCACACAAGACCTTCTACACATACACAGTACCTTCTCTACACAACAGCATGAACTACTCACACAAGACCTTCTACACATACACAGTACCTTCTCTACACAACAGCATGATCTACTCACACAAGACCTTCTACACATACACAGCACCTTCTTTACACAACAGCATGATCTACTCACACAAGACCTTCTACACACACAAGACCATCTACACATACAAGACCTTCTACACATACAAGACCTTCTACACACACAAGACCATCTACACATACAAGACCATCTACACATACAAGACCTTCTACACATACAAGACCAACACACTCAAGACCTACACATACAAGACCTTCTACACACACAAGACCTTCTACACACACAAGACCTTCTACACAAACAAGACCTTCTACACATACAAGACCTTCTACACACACATGACCTTCTACACATACAAGACCTTCTACACATACAAGACCTTCTACACACACATGACCTTCTACACATACAAGACCTTCTACACACACAAGACCTTCTACACACAAATGACCTTCTACACATACAAGACCTTCTACACACAAATGACCTTCTACACATACAAGACCTTCTACACACACAAGACCTTCTACACACAAATGACCTTCTACACATACAATGCCTTCTATACACACAAGACCTTCTACACACAAATGACCTTCTACACACACAAGAACTACACACACAAGACCTTCTACACACACAAGACCTACACACACAAGACCTTCTACACACACAAAACCTTCTACACATACAAGACTTTCTACACACAAATGACCTTCTACACACACAAGGCCTTCTACACACACAAGACCTTCTACACACAATTGACCTTCTACACATAAAAGACCTACACATACAAGACCTTCTACACACAAATGATCTTCTGCACACACAAGACCTTCTACACACACAAGACCTTCTACACATACAAGACCTTCTAAACACAAATGACATTTTACACATATCAGACCTTCTACATATACAAGACCTTCTACACATACAAGACCTTCTACACACACAAGACCTTCTACACACAAATGACCTTCTACACATACAAGACCTTCTACGCATACAAGACCTTCTACACACACAAGACCTTCTACACACAAATGACCTTCTACACATATACGACCTTCTACACATACAATACCTTCTACACACAAATGACCTTCACATACAAGACCTTCAACAAATACATGACCTTCTACACATACAAGACCTTCTACACATACAAGACCTTCTACACATACAAGACCTTCTACACATGCAAGACCTTCTACACATGCAAGACCTTCTACACATACAAGACCTTCTACACATACAAGACCTTCTACACATACAAGACCTTCTGCACATACAAGACCATCTACACATACATGACCTTCTACACACACAAGACCTTCTTCACACACAAGATCTTCTACACACAAATGACCTTCTTCACATACAAGACCTTCTAGACATACAAGGCCTTCTACACATACAAGACCTTCTACACACGCATGAACTTCTACACATACATGACCTTCTACACATACAAGACCTTCTACATATACAAGACCTTCTACACATACAAGACCTTCTACACATACAAGACCTTCTACACACACAAGACCTTCTACACACACAAGACCTTCTACACATACAAGGCCTTTTACACACACAAGACCTTCTACACACAAATGACCTTCTACACATACAAGACCTATACATACAAGACCTTCTACGCATACAAGTCCTTCTACACATACAAGACCTTCTACACATACAAGACCTTCTACACATACAAGACCTTCTACACATACAAGACCTTCTACACATACAAGTCCTTCTACACATACAAGTCCTTCTACACATACAAGACCTTCTACACATACAAGACCTTCTACACATACAAGACCTTCTACACATACAAGACCTTCTACACACACAAGATCTTCTACACACACAAGACCTTCTACACATACAAGTCCTTCTACACATACAAGTCCTTCTACACATACAAGACCTTCTACACATACAAGACCTTCTACACATACAAGGCCTTCTACACACACAAGACCTTCTACACACAAATGACCTTCTACACATACAAGACCTACACATACAAGACCTTCTACACATACAAGTCCTTCTACACATACAAGACCTTCTACACATACAAGACCTTCTACACATACAAGACCTTCTACACATACAAGACCTTCTACACATACAAGTCCTTCTACACATACAAGTCCTTCTACACATACAAGACCTTCTACACATACAAGACCTTCTACACATACAAGACCTTCTACACATACAAGACCTTCTACACACACAAGATCTTCTACACACACAAGACCTTCTACACACACAAGACCTTCTACACACACAAGACCTTCTACACACATATGACCTTCTACACATACAAGACCTTCTACACACACATGACCTACACACACAAGACCTTCTACACACACATGATACCTTCTCTACACAACAGCACCGTCTACATACACAAGACCTACACACACAAGGCCTTCTACACACAAGACCTTCACACGCAAGACCTTCTACACACACATCATATCTTCTCTACACAACAGCACCGTCTACACACACAAGACTTACACACACAAGACCTTCTAATCACACATGATACCTTCTCTACACAACAGCACCGTCTACATACACAAGACCTTCTACACACACAAGACCTACACACACAAGACCTTCTCTACAAAACAGCACCGCCTACGCTAGAACACAAACTATACCGTCTACGTTAGAACACACACTATACCACCTACGTTAGAACACACCACTATATCGCCTACGTTAGAACACACACCATACCGCCGACGTTAGAACACACACAATACCTTCTACACACACCACCTATACACCACCTATGTTAGAACACACACTATACTGCCTACGTTAGAACACACCATATACCAACTACGTTATACCACACACTATACCGCCGACCTTAGAACGTACACTATACCGCCGACCTTAGAACATACACTATACTGCCAACGTTATCACACACATAATAACGCCTACGTTAGCACACACAATACCACCTATGTTGGCACACACACAAATGTCTACGTTATAACACACACACACACACACACACACACACACACACAATACCATCTACATTAGACCACACATAATACCACCTACATTAAAATACACACAATACCGTCTACGTTACAACACACATACTACTGCCTACGTTAGAACACACACAAACATACACACACACTACCGACTACGTTAGAACACATACATACACATACTCTACCGACTACGTTAGAACACACACACAAACACACACACACACACACAATAACGCTTACGCTAGCACACACAATACCACCTATGTTGGCACACACACACACACTACCGTCTACGTTAGAACACACACAGTACCACCTACATTAAAATACACAATACGGTCTACGTTACAACACACATACTACTGCCTACGTTAGAACACACACAGTACCACCTACATTAAAACACACAATACCGTCTACGTTACAACACACATACTACTGCCTACGTTAGAACACACACAAATACACTACTGCCTACGTTAGAACACACACAAACATACACACACACTACCGACTACGTTAGAACACATACATACACATACACTACCGACTACGTTAGAACACACACACAAACACACACACAATAACGCCTACGCTAGTACACACAATACCACCTATGTTGGCACACACACACACACTGCCTACGTTAGAACACACACACATACACTACCGCCTACGTTAGAACACACACACATACACTACCGCCTACGTTAGAACACACACAGAAACACACACATACACACACATATGCACTACCGCCCACGTTAGAACACACACACATATGCACTACCGCCCACGTTAGAACACACACACACACGCACTACCGACTACGTTAGATCACAAACACTGCCGCCTACGTTAGAACACACACACGCGCGCTATGTTAGAACATATTCAATGCTGCCTACATTAGCACATAAAAATACCGCCTAGGTTAGAACACACATTCAAAATAATACACTTACTATCTCACAGAACACACGTCTCTGCTGGAATATTCAAAACTCGACTCTAACAAACAAAATACCGTCTCAGTTGGAATATCTAAACACTCTAACATACAAAATACCCTCTCAGCTGGAATATTTAAACACTCTAACATACAAAATACCCCCTCAGTTGGAATATCTAAACACTCTAACATACAGAATACCCTCTCAGCTGGAATATTTAAACACTCTAACATACAAAATACCCCCTCAGCTGGAATATTTAACCACTCTAACATACAGAAAACCCTCTCAGATGGAATATTTAACCACTCTAACATACAGAAAAACCGTCTCAGTTGGAATATTCAAACACTCTAACATTCAGAATACCTTTTCAGCTGGAATATTTAAAACTCGACTCTAACATACAGAGAATCGTCTCAGCTGGAATATTCAAACACTCTAACGTACAGAGAATCGTCTCAGCTGGAATATTCAAACACTCTAACGTACAGAGAATCGTCTCAGCTGGAATATTCAAACACTCTAACGTACAGAGAATCGTCTCAGCTGGAATATTCAAACACTCTAACGTACAGAGAATCGTCTCAGCTGGAATAAAGACAACTATGCAGCTGGCATCTCACATCAGGCCGTGTGCAAGCACTCATGCTACTACAGAGTAAGGCTGCTGCCGTGCGCGCACGAGCACACATCAGTGTGGTGCGGCAGTGTCTGTTCACACTGCAGTGACAACACTTGCCGTTGATCTTGCGTTGTAAGTGAGGTGTAATTGCCAGAAACTGGAACGTTGGGGTACCGTGACGGGGATATGTTAGCTGGAAACTGGTGGGTACCGTGACGGGGTATATGTTACCCAGAAACTGGACATCGTCGTGACGGAGTGTATGTTGGCCAAAAACTGGGACGTGACGGCGCCGTGACGGGGTATATTTTAGCCAGAAACTGGAGGACGCCGTGCAATTGTATCGTGGAGTAAACACACACATACTCACACACACACACTTCTATGCTATAGGTAAATACGTTAAGTCTTAGAAGCCATCTATCGACAAATCATGCCCCCCGCCCCCCCCCCCCCCTTTTCACACACACGAGACAGACAGACAGACAGACAGACAGACAGACAGACAGACAGACAGACAGACAGACAGACAGACAGACAGACAGAGGTCTACAAGTCAGGCAACAGGAGACAATAGAGCAACACAAGCCAACTGAAAACACAAGTAAGACAACATTACACTAGGCAAACACAGAGACAACATTACACTAGGCCAAACACAGAGACAATATTACACTAGGCCAAACACAGAGACAACATTACACTAGGCCAAACACAACTGAGACAACATTACACTAGGCCAAACACAGAGACAACATTACACTAGGCCAAACACAACTGAGACAACATTACACTAGGCCAAACACAGAGACAACATTACACTAGGCCAAACACACAGACAATATTACACTAGGCCAAACACAGAGACAATATTACACTAGGCCAAACACAGAGACAACATTACACTAGGCCAAACACAGAGACAATATTACACTAGGCCAAACACAGAGACAACATTACACTAGGCCAAACACAACTGAGACAACATTACACTAGGCCAAACACAGAGACAATATTACACTAGGCCAAACACAGAGACAACATTACACTAGGCCAAACACAGAGACAATATTACACTAGGCCAAACACAGAGACAACATTACACTAGGCCAAACACAACTGAGACAACATTACACTAGGCCAAACACAACTGAGACAACATTACACTAGGCCAAACACACAGACAATATTACACTAGGCCAAACACAGAGACAACATTACACTAGGCCAAACACAGAGACAATATTACACTAGGCCAAACACAGAGACAACATTACACTAGGCCAAACACAACTGAGACAACATTACACTAGGCCAAACACAGAGACAACATTACACTAGGCCAAACACACAGACAATATTACACTAGGCCAAACACAACTGAGACAACATTCCATTAGGCAAACACAAATGAGACAACATTACACTAGGCAAACAGAACTGAAACATTTCACTAGACCAAACACAGAGACAACATTCAATCAATCAATCAATCATGTGCCATGCCGGAAAGCGTGGGCAGTCATGACTCGCCATTTCACTCGATCAACAGAGCCGTGGATCAGCTCAGTGTTCCTGAGCCATCCAGGTATTTGCCTCTCGGTCTTCCTCTTGGTCTGTTCCCTTCGATCTTGCCAGATGTCACTAAGTTCTCCAATCCATTTCTTCTCATAACATGTCCAAAAAATGTTGACTGTCTACGTCTAATTTCTCTAATCATTCTACGAGTTTCATTTGTCTCCTGTAGTACTTGGTTATTGGTTTTTCTATCTGTCCATGGTATTCTTTGCATTTTCCTCAGAAACCATATTTCTGCAGCCATCAGATGTTTTTCAGCTTGACTGCTCATTGTCCACGTTTCACATCCATACAAAAGAACAGGCTCTATGTATCCCCTCAACACTCTTTTTCTCGTTTCAATTCATATCTTTGTATTGGTCAGAATGTTTTTCATCTTGCTAAAGGATACTTTCGCCATGGCGATTCTTGTTCTAATCTCTTCAAGGCATCTCCCATCAGAGATAATTGTACCTATTCACTTGTTGAAGAATATTCCCATTTACTTGTATATTACATTGTGGCACTTCGTTCTTCCTAGTGACGACCATAACCTGAGTCTTTTTACAATTGAATTCTAACCCCAGCTGCTCACTGTGTATAATCTACTAATTGTTGTAGATCTTGTGCATTGTCTGCAATCAATACTGTATCATCTGCATATCTAATGTTATTGATGTTTCGTACTTCAATGCTGATTCCATTTATATCTTATACATTTCTGAAAATATTTTCACTGTACAGGGAAAAAAGATCTGGAGACATTACACATTCCTGCCTAACACCTCTCTTAATAGGCTGATATTGTCCCACTTCATTATCAATCCTTATGGCAGCTTGTTGTTTCCAATATATGTTGTTTATAAGTCTAATGTATTTCCCATCAATTTGTAGATCTGCAAGCAAATCCACCATGTTGACATGTCTAACTCTATAAAAAGCCTTTGTGTAATCAATAAAGCAAAGATGTATATCCTTGTTTACTTCTATAGCACGTTCAATAACTGTTCGCAGCATATACACAGCATTTACTATACTCTTTCCTTCTACAAACCCACATTGTTATTCCTCTATTTCAGGTTGTATTTTTTTCCTCACTCTTTGCATGATAATTCTTAGCAAAATCTTTGTGATGTGACTCATTATACTAATTGTTCTATGTTGATCACATTCCAAGGTTCCTGATTTCTTTGGGATTGCAATAAATACAGAATTACATAATTCAGAAGGTATATCTCCGGTATCATATAATGTGTTCAGCAGTCTGGTGACTTGCTCTAATCCAAATTCTTCTAAAGGTTTAATCATTTCTGTTATGATGTTATCTGTACCGGGGGCCTTGCCAGCTTTCATATTCATTCAGTAGCATGTCCTTTACAGAACCTTGCTCCCATAACAACCCTCCGGAAAACTTCTCGATCACAAGCAAGATGTCCCGCGTCTGATACACCCATCTGGAGATCATCCGCCACATCCTGCACCCATCTTCTCTTTGGCCTTCCTCTTCCTCTCTTCCCAGGCATATACCCTTCCATTATTGTTCTCTCCAAACTGTCGTGACGTTTCAAGTGACCGAAATACTTCAATTTTCTTTGTTTTATCGTCTTTAATAGCCATCCCTCCTCAATATTCAACTCTTGAAGTATGGATGCATTTGTTCTTTTCTTTACCCAAGATATTCTTAGAACTCGTCTATAACATTTATATTCAAAGGCATGTATGCGCTGTTCAGCTTGTTTAGTAAGTGTCCATGTCTCACAGGCGTATGTTGCAATGGGAAAGATGCATGCTCTTAAAAATCTGATTTTTGTAGTTCTGTCTGTCCCACACCATAATTTATTCATCTGTTTTAGTCTTTGAAGAGCAATGGATAGTCGCCGTTTTATTTCTTTCATTGTGTCACCATTATTCGTAATCAATGACCCAAGATATTCAAAATTTTCCACCACCTCCAATTTTCTCCCATTAATGTATATTTCTTTCTCCATAGTAGTTTTATCTGTATGCATTATCTTAGTTTTTGCTATGTTAAGATATAAGTTGTGATTTTCACTATTCAATTGTGTTGAGGCTATTAGGTTTTCTATGCCATTCTGTGTTGTGGATAGTAATACTGTATCATCAGCATATCGAATCTCTGGTATGTCATGACCGCCGATATTTAGGGCATCATATGGCTCCCTGTTTATATCATCTCTTACATTTCTCATTATATTTTCGGCATACAGGTTAAACAAATAGGGTGACAGCACGCAGCCCTGACGGACTCCTTGCTTGATGTCAAACCAATCTGATGTCTCGCCATCTATTCTAACTGCTGCTTGTTGGTCTAGATATAGCATTTTTATGAGATGTACTACATGTGAAGGAAAGCCCATATTTCTCATGATTTCCCAAAGTTTCTGATGCTGTACACAGTCAAATGCCTTTGAATAATCCACAAAACATGAGAATAGGTTTACATTAAATTCTCTGCACTTCTCTATTATTAAACGCATGTTGAATATGTGATCTCTTGTTCCTCTTCCTTGTCTAAATCCAGCTTGAACTACGTTAATCTCTTCTTCCATTTTCTTACTAAGTCGTCGCATTATGACTTTTAGTAGAATTTTACTTGCATGACTTATCAGGGCAACAGTTCTATAGTTGGTGCATAATTTCAGGTTGCCCTTTTTTGGTATTGGAATGAAGATAGTTCTCTTCCAATCTTTTGGCCATATACCATATTTCCAAATCTTTGTACATAATGCATGATATATGTGTATGCTTTCTTCTCCTCCTGCTTTAATTAGTTCAGCTGGTATCTCATCACATCCAGGTGATTTACCATTCTTCAGGTTCCTTATAGCCCAAGCAATTTCATCTAATGAGGGTTCAGGTTCTGTCTCTGCTGTCATTGGCTCATGTATCTCATTCATATCCTCACTGTCACTCATATCATACATTCCACTGCAGTACTCCTGCCATCTTTCTAGAATTTGTCTAGATTCTGTTAAGGTATTTCCCATCTTGTCACAGATAACATTCAATTGAGGTTGAACATTTCTTGTCAATAACTTCATTTCCTTGAACATTTCATAATCTCTTCCAGCCTTATGATATTGCTCTATTCTGGTACAGCTATCTTGTATATATTGATTTTTGTCCTTTCTTGTGTTCTTTCTTATTTCTCGAGTTAAAGATTTATACTTCATCCTGCTATCGGATTCATCTCCTTTCTGTTTCAGCTCCCTTCGTTGTTTTATTAATTCTAACGTGTCTGATGTAATCCATGGCTTACGTTGCGTTTTCTTGGTCGGAATGAAATCTTTGGCTGCAGTTATCAAGATATCTCTAGCTTGTACTGCCAGTTCATCAGGTGTCATTTCTTCTTGTACAGACATCAAGACCCCAAAGCGATTCCTAACTTCTATGTTGTATGCGTCCGGTATTTGTGTGAGATCAAAACGAAGTGGCCTTGGTCCTCGGGTAAGCTTTTTGAGTTTTAATTTCAGATCTGCTTCTAATAACTGATGATCTGTATCACAGTCTGCACTTCGTAGGGTTTTTGCAGATGTTATGCTTGATCTCCATCTTCTTTGTATTAAAATATAATCTATCTGATTTTTGGTAAAACTGTCTGGAGACTTCCATGTGAAGAGTCTTCTTGGATGTTGTTTAAAAAGTGTGTTGGCTATCGTTAACTCATTTTCTGTGCAAAATTCAATTAATTTGTCACCTGCATCATTTCTATTTCCTAATCCAAATTTTCCTAAAATGTGTCTCTCATTTTCAGCTCTTCCTGCACCTACTTTAGCATTAAAATCTCCCATTATTATTGCTATATCATTATGACCAATCTTATTTAATGTGTCTTGTAGTGTGTTGTAAAAATCTTCAATTTCGTCCTCCTCTGCTGTTGAAGTAGGTGCATATATCTGTATGAGAGTTGTGTTTTTTGGACGGCCTTTAAGTCTAATAGTGAGGATTCTATCACTAACTGGATTATATCCCATTAAAGCTTTTGCAGTTGTCTTATCTAAACAAAATGCCACTCCACTCCGGCCTCCGACATCTCTACCAGAATAAATGAAAATACTTCCATTTTCAGTTGTGAAATGTCCCTTGCCGCTCCAGCGATGTTCACTAATTCCTAAAATGTGAATGTTTAACCTCTCAATCTCATCACACACTACTTTAAGCTTTCCCTCATACAAACTTCTCACATTCCACGTTGCCGTTCTCACTCTGTTTCTTAGTCTGACACAGGGAATTTCCTTGGTAACACAGTCAGGATTAACTCCGTCATCACGATTACTAGTACTGGTCCCTGCGTCACACTCTTCCCCAGTGTTATCTGATCTGCCTGGCCTGGGGGTCTCGCCACCAGATCTCTTTCTTATTATGTTTTCTTTCATGGTTGTTATGGTTTCTTGGCAAGTTTTGCAGAAGGTAGTTTGCCGTTGCTTTCCTTCTGGGCAGTGACTGTACTAGTCGGTGGCCATAGCCATTGTCTCTACTGATGAGATCATCTGCCTATCGCCGCAGAGTGCAAGACCATAACCAACAACAATCTGTCGGCTGCTCTCACACTCCATCCACCACCTGCTTCCATGGCTTCACGTAACCCTGATCGGGGGGCTAAACGGGTACTCCACCTTGCCCAAGGGTGTCCCGTAGACTAACGGAGGAAAGGAGGCGTCTTACATCTCCTTTGATAGGGGATACCCCTACCCCGCTAACCGGAGCTTTCATATGCTTAAGAATATTTCGAACCTCCATCTGCAAAATTGGTGATCCTTCATTATTAAATCTAATATCATACTGTTCCTCTCTGTTATCATCATAAAGGTGTTTCACATAATCTGTCCATACATGTAGAATCTGGTCTTTTTCTATTATGATTTTGCCATCTTTAGTTTTTAGACACCCTGTTGATGTACTTGTTCTTTTATTAGTAAGTTCCTGAATTCTTTTGTGCACTAATTTGGTATTTTGACTGTTGTGTTGTTTTTCAATTTCTAAGCACTTTTCCTCAAGCCATGCTTCTTTTGCCTCCTTACATAATATTCTGATTTGTCTGTGAATTTCTTCATATTTGGCAGGATTATTTTTGTTGAGTCTTCTTGTTTCCATTAGACGTAAAATTTCTTCTGTCATCCATTTCTTACAACCCACCTTCTTTAATTTTGGAATAGTTGTTTCTGCAGCCACATTGATTGAATTCTTTAACGTTTCCCATTAATCATCCACATTCTGCAATAATATCTCTAGATCAGACAATATATCAAATCTGTTCTGTACTTCTATGTTGAATTTGTTTTGTATTTCCTTGTCATTACTCAATGTACACAAATCATATTTAGTGTTTCCTGTTATACACTTGACTTTCTTCAGCTTTATCCTCAATGTTCCTGTGAGTAGTCTGTGATCACTATAACAATCAGCACTGAGAACTGTTTTTGCTATTGTTAACGCGTTTCTAATCAGAATATAGTCAATCTGGTAATCTTGTTATCAGGACTCTTTCATGTCCATAATCTTCTAGGGTGTTGCTTAAACCAGGTGTTTCCTACAATCATTTCCTTTTCATTAAGCCCACTCTACGAGTCTGTATCCTCTTTCATTTCTCTCTCCTAAACCGTAGTTTCCTACTGTGTATCTATCACCTTGATTTTTTTACTTTTGCATTGAAGTCCCCTAATATGATGTTTATTTCTGAATTTTTACATTTCTTTAAGGCAGGCTCTATGTAATTATAAAATTCCTCTACACTATCTTCACTGGATTCTCCTGTTGGCGCATATACTTGAATAACATTTATGTTAAAAGGTCTGCCACTTAATTTAACTAGAATATTGGCCGACTCGGCTCAATATTCTAGAACAGATTTTGATGTTTTCCGCTCCAAAATAATTGCCATTCCCCTTTGTCGATCTTCACCTCCAGAATAAATAATCTCGTTACGCACATCCCTAAATTATTAATTTTTTCTCTTTCCAGTTCTTATTTTATGTTATCTAATTTTTCGTCGTCATTTAACCTCCTAAATTCCATGTTGCTAATTTTAATGTCCCTGTCCTTGTCTTGCGATGATCAGTCTTTAGGCGAATCATAATATACTAGGAACTTTTAAAGAGGTAGTTTGCCGTTGCATTCCTCTATGGCAGTAACGATACTGGCCAAATGACCGCAAACATTGTCTCTCGAAAAAGATCCTCTGCCTGCCGTCGCGAAACTTGAGACCATAAGCAACAAATATCTGTCGGCTGCCCTCAAAGTTTCATCCACCACCTGCCTTCCGTGGCTTCTTTTGAACACTTCCAAAAAACGAATACGAAATGACACCACATAATCCACAGGAAAACACTAAACAGCGTACAACACTAAACAGCGTAAAACACTAAACAGTGTCTCCGAAGAATAAACGCATCACGTCGTCGCCATTTGTACCGGAAGACAACATTACACTAAGCCAAACACAGAGACAACATTACAGTAGGCCAAACACAAAGACAACATTACAGTAGGCAAACAACAGAGACAACATTACACTAGGCAAACCACAGAGACAACATTACACTAGGCCAAACACAGAGACAACATTACACTAGGCAAAACACAGAGACAACATTACACTAGGCCAAACACAGAGACAACATTACACTAGGCCAAACACAGAGACAACATTACACTAGGCCAAACACAAGTGAGACAACATTACACTAGGCCAAACACAGAGACAACATTACACTAGGCCAAACACAAGTGAGACAACATTACACTAGGCAAACACAAGTGAGACAACATTACACTAGGCAAACACAAGTGAGACAACATTACACTAGGCAAACACAAGTGAGACAACATTACACTAGGCAAACACAGAGACAAGATTACACTAGGCCAACCACAGAGACAACATTACACTAGGCCAAAAACAAGTGAGACAACATTACACTAGGCAAACACAAGTGAGACAACATTACACTAGGCAAACACAAGTGAGACAACATTACACTAGGCAAACACAAGTGAGACAACATTACACTAGGCAAACACAGAGACAAGATTACACTAGGCCAAACACAAGTGAGACAACATTACACTAGGCAAACACAGGGACAACATTACACTAGGCAAACACAGAGACAACATTACACTAGGCCAAACATAGAGACAACATTACACTAGGCAAACACAGAGACAACATTACACTAGGCCAAACACAGAGACAACATTACACTAGGCAAACACAGAGACAACATTACACTAGGCCAAACACAAGTGAGACAACATTACACTAGGCCAAACATAGAGACAACATTACACTAGGCCAAACACAGAGACAACATTACACTAGGCCAAACACAAGTGAGACAACATTACACTAGGCAAACACAAGTGAGACAACATTACACTAGGCAAACACAAGTGAGACAAGATTACACTAGGCAAACACAGAGACAACATTACACTAGGCCAAACACAGAGACAAGATTACACTAGGCAAACACATAGACAACATTACACTAGGCCAAACACAGAGACAACATTACACTAGGCAAACACAGAGACAACATTACACTAGGCCAAACATAGAGACAACATTACACTAGGCAAACACAGAGACAACATTACACTAGGCCAAACACAAGTGAGACAACATTACACTAGGCCAAACATAGAGACAACATTACACTAGGCCAAACACAGAGACAACATTACACTAGGCCAAACACAAGTGAGACAACATTACACTAGGCAAACACAAGTGAGACAACATTACACTAGGCAAACACAAGTGAGACAAGATTACACTAGGCAAACACAGAGACAACATTACACTAGGCCAAACACAGAGACAAAATTACACTAGGCAAACACATAGACAACATTACACTAGGCCAAACACAGAGACAACATTACACTAGGCAAACACAGAGACAACATTACACTAGGCCAAACACAGAGACAAGATTACACTAGGCAAACACAGAGACAACATTACACTAGGCCAAACACAGAGACAAGATTACACTAGGCAAACACAGAGACAACATTACACTAGGCCAAACACAGAGACAACATTACACTAGGCCAAACACAGAGACAACATTACACTAGGCGAAACACAGAGACAAGATTACACTAGGCAAACACAGAGACAACATTACACTAGGCCAAACACAGAGACAAGATTACACTAGGCAAACACAGAGACAACATTACACTAGGCCAAACATAGAGACAACATTACACTAGGCAAACACAGAGATAACATTACACTAGGCCAAACATAGAGACAACATTACACTAGGCAAACACAGAGACAACATTACACTAGGCAAACACAGAGACAACATTACACTAGGCAAACACAGAGACAACATTACACTAGGCCAAACACAGAGACAAGATTACACTAGGCAAACACAGAGACAACATTACACTAGGCCAAACACAAGTGAGACAACATTACACTAGGCCAAACACAGAGACAACATTACACTAGGCCAAACATAGAGACAACATTACACTAGGCAAACACAGAGACAACATTACACTAGGCAAACACAGAGACAACATTACACTAGGCAAACACAGAGACAACATTACACTAGGCCAAACACAAGTGAGACAACATTACACTAGGCAAACACAAGTGAGACAACATTACACTAGGCCAAACACAAGTGAGACAACATTACACTAGGCAAACACAAGTAAGACAACATTACACTAGGCGAAATACAAGTAAGACAATATTACTTTAGCCCAAAGTGAGACAGAAACGAGCAATATGTGTCAACGCACGAGTTTATGGGGAGGGAGGGAGGGAGAGAGAGAGAGAGAGAGATAGAGAGAGAGAGAGAGAGAGAGAGAGAGAGAGAGAGAGAGAGAGAGAGAGAGAGAGAGAGAGAGAGAGAGGGCGTCAAGCGAGAAGGAGATGCAGCAACTTTAACCTCAATCATATCACAGGGGCGTTTTTCGCTAGACTCCTGCCAGCTCGGGATTGCCGAGTATGTTCTTCCCCCCAGCCCCAGAGAGGCGCCTGCAAGCCCGCACTGACAACCAGCCAAGACCAACTGGGAGGCTCCAGGAATAAACCACCGCATGCTGCCGGCATCTGCAGCAAGGCAACCAACTCCACACGGTGGCTACCACTGAAGCAGACCTGTTTTATGTTGCCTATACCTTGCAGGACGTTGCTGTCAACACCAGCATTTTTCAGCTGCTGTTGATGTACTAGGCAAGATTATGCTCAGTAGTTTGCCATTGCTTTCTGAACGACCGGCTCACATACCCCGTAAATTACTCACACGGCCAGAATCGTTACCGATTCTCGCGCAGGTTACGTTCCTCACGTGGATATACGGGATTACGGAGAAAGACGTTAAACCCTAGGCCAGAGAGCCCGGCGGAGCAGACTTAGTCGGCGGGTATTTGTGTTGTTTGAGAGCAGCAATCCAGTCGCGCAAACAGGTTTGATCTTGATTTTCTTATGCTTGCCGTGAACTCAAGCGTAGACCAGACACGTGGTACTACTTCCAGTGCACTGCACTGATTATTGCGCGTGGATTAGCATTCCCTATTACCAGTGTCCCTCGCCATCAGGCACAATCACTCCGACTTCTGAGGTACTTGTAATCTGCGTCCCCAAGTCAAGGACGAGAAGTCAACATGTAAGTGCAGCTGACCGATGTAGGGATTGAACCCGCTAGCAGGTGTTTCAGAGTGGGCGCTCTAATCCATTTGACCAGCTGATCTCCCAGTTCTGATATAGGGTCGGTGAGTTCATTAGTGAGAACACACCCACACATACGCCTTCACTACAGTCGCCTATACAGAACACACACACATACGCCATCACACCACTCACCTATACAGAATACACTCACCCACACATACGCCATCACAACAGTCGCCAATACACAACACACACACATACGCCATCACAACAGTCGCCTATACAGAACACACACACATACGCCATCACAACACTCGCCATTACTAAAAACCCTCACCTACGCCATCACAACAGATGCCAATGCACAACACACCCACACACACGCAATCACAACACTCGCCTACACAGAATACACCCACCCACACATACGCCATCACAACACTCGTCAATACACAACACACCCACACATACGCCGTCATAACAGTCGCCAATAAAGAAATACTGCCCCAACCACATCAACTATAGCCATCAAAACAGTCGCCAATACAGAACTACTACCCAATGATGTGGGAGGTGTCAATGAACACACCAGCCAGCGAGTGCCGTGTGGAGACCATGATGTGGGAGGTGTCAATGAACACACCAGCCAGCGAGTGCCGTGTGGAGACCATGATGTGGGAGGTGTCAATGAACACACCAGCCAGCGAGTGCCGTGTGGAGACCATGATGTGGGAGCTGTCAATGGACACAATGGACACAACAGCCAGCGAGTGCCGTGTGGAGACCATGATGTGGGAGGTGTCAATGAACAGACAGGCCAGCGAGTGCCGTGTGGAGACCATGATGTGGGAGGTGTTAATGAACACACCAGCCAGCGAGTGCCGTGTGGAGACCATGATGTGGGAGGTGTCAATGAACACACCAGCCAGCGAGTGCCGTGTGGAGACCATGATGTAGCAGGTGTTAATGAACACACCAGCCAGCGAGTGCCGTGTGGAGACCATGATGTGGGAGGTGTCAATGAACACAATGAACACACCAGCCAGCGAGTGCCGTGTGGAGACCATGATGTGGGAGGTGTTAATGAACACACCAGCCAGCGAGTGCCGTGTGGAGACCATGATGTGGGAGGTGTCAATGAACACAACATCCAGCGAGTGCCGTGTGGAGACCGTGATGTGGGAGGTGTCAATGAGCAGACAGGCCAGCGAGTGCCGTGTGGATACCATGATGTGGGAGGTGTCAATGAACACAACAGCCAGCGAGTGCCGTGTGGAGACCATGATGTGGGAGGTGTCAATGAACACAATGAACACACCAGCCAGCGAGTGCCCTGTGGAGACCATGATGTGGGAGGTGTCAATGAACACACCAGCCAGCGAGTGCCGTGTGGAGACTATGATATGGGAGGTGTCAATGAACACACCAGCCAGCGAGTGCCGTGTGGAAACCATGATGTGGGAGGTGTCAATTAACACACCAGCAGCCAGTGAGTGCCGTGTGGAGACCATGATGTGGGAGGTGTCAATGAACACACCAGCCAGCGAGTGCCGTGTGGAGACCATGATGTGGGAGGTGTCAATGAACACACCAGCCAGCGAGTGCCGTGTGGAGACTATGATGTGGGAGGTGTCAATGAACACACCAGCCAGCGAGTGCCGTGTGGAGACCATGATGTGGGAGGTGTCAGTTAACACACCAGCAGCCAGCGAGTGCCGTGTGGAGACCATGATGTGGGAGGTGTCAATGAACACAACAGCCAGCGAGTGCCGCGTGGAGACCATGATGTGGGAGGTGTCAATGGACACACCAGCCAGCGAGTGCCGTGTGGAGACCATGATGTGGGAGGTGTCAATGGACACACCAGCCAGCGAGTGCCGTGTGGAGACCATGATGTGGGAGGTGTCAATGGACACAATGGACACACCAGCCAGCGAGTGCCTTGTGGAGACCATGATGTGGGAGGTGTCAATGAACAGACCAGCCAGCGAGTGCCGTGTGGAGACCATGATGTGGGAGGTGTCAATGAACACACCAGCCAGCGAGTGCTGTTTGGAGACTATGATGTGGGAGGTGTCAATGAACACACCAGCCAGCGAGTGCCGTGTGGAGACCATGATGTGGGAGGTGTCAATGGACACACCAGCCAGCGAGTGCCGTGTGGAGACCATGATGTGGGAGGTGTCAATGGACACACCAGCCAGCGAGTGCCTTGTGGAGACCATGATGTGGGAGGTGTTAATGAACACACCAGCCAGCGAGTGCCGTGTGGAGACCATGATGTGGGAGCTGTCAATGAACACACCAGCCAGTGAGTGCCGTGTGGAGACCATGATGTGGGAGGTGTCAATGAACACACCAGCCAGCGAGTGCCGTGTGGAGACCATGATGTGGGAGCTGTCAATGAACACACCAGCCAGCGAGTGCCGTGTGGAGACCATGATGTGGGAGGTGTCAATGAACAGACAGGCCAGCGAGTACCGTGTGGAGACCATGATGTGGCAGGTGTCAATGATCACACCAGCCAGCGAGTGCCGTGTGGAGACCATGATGTGGGAGCTGTCAATGAACACACCAGCCAGCGAGTGCCGTGTGGAGACCATGATGTGGGAGGTGTCAATGAACAGACAGGCCAGCGAGTACCGTGTGGAGACCATGATGTGGCAGGTGTCAATGGTCACACCAGCCAGCGAGTGCCGTGTGGAGACCATGATGTGGGAGCTGTCAATGAACACACCAGCCAGCGAGTGCCGTGTGGAGACCATGATGTGGGAGGTGTCAATGAACACAACAGCCAGTGAGTGCCGTGTGGAGACCATGATGTGGGAGGTGTCAATGAACACACCAGCCAGCGAGTGCCGTGTGGAGACCATGATGTGGGAGGTGTCAATGAACAGACAGGCCAGCGAGTACCGTGTGGAGACCATGATGTGGCAGGTGTCAATGATCACACCAGCCAGCGAGTGCCGTGTGGAGACCATGATGTGGGAGCTGTCAATGAACACACCAGCCAGCGAGTGCCGTGTGGAGACCATGATGTGGGAGGTGTCAATGAACACAACAGCCAGTGAGTGCCGTGTGGAGACCATGATGTGGGAGGTGTCAATGAACACACCAGCCAGCGAGTGCCCTGTGGAGACCATGATGTGGGAGGTGTCAATGAACACACCAGCCAGCGAGTGCCCTGTGGAAACCATGATGTGGGAGGTGTCAATTAACACACCAGCAGCCAGCGAGTGCCGTGTGGAGACTATGATGTGGGAGGTGTCAATGAACACACCAGCCAGCGAGTGCCGTGTGGAGACTATGATGTGGGAGGTGTCAATGAACACACCAGCCAGCGAGTGCCCTGTGGAGACCATGATGTGGGAGGTGTCAATGAACACACCAGCCAGCGAGTGCCGTGTGGAAACCATGATGTGGGAGGTGTCAATTAACACACCAGCAGCCAGTGAGTGCCGTGTGGAGACTATGATGTGGGAGGTGTCAATGAACACAACAGCCAGCGAGTGCCGTGTGGAGACCATGATGTGGGAGGTGTCAGTTAACACACCAGCAGCCAGCGAGTGCCGTGTGGAGACCATGATGTGGGAGGTGTCAATGAACACAACAGCCAGCGAGTGCCGTGTGGAGACCATGATGTGGGAGGTGTCAATGGACACACCAGCCAGCGAGTGCCGTGTGGAGACCATGATCTGGGAGGTGTCAATGGACACAATGGACACACCAGCCAGCGAGTGCCTTGTGGAGACCATGATGTGGGAGGTGTCAATGAACAGACCAGCCAGCGAGTGCCGTGTGGAGACCATGATGTGGGAGGTGTCAATGAACACACCAGCCAGCGAGTGCTGTGTGGAGACTATGATGTGGGAGGTGTCAATGAACACACCAGCCAGCGAGTGCCGTGTGGAGACCATGATGTGGGAGGTGTCAATGGACACACCAGCCAGCGAGTGCCGTGTGGAGACCATGATGTGGGAGGTGTCAATGGACACAATGGACACACCAGCCAGCGAGTGCCTTGTGGAGACCATGATGTGGGAGGTGTTAATGAACACACCAGCCAGCGAGTGCCGTGTGGAGACCATGATGTGGGAGGTGTCAATGAACACACCAGCCAGCGAGTGCCGTGTGGAGACCATGATGTGGGAGGTGTTAATGAACAGACCAGCCAGCGAGTGCCGTGTGGAGACCATGATGTGGGAGGTGTCAATGAACACACCAGCCAGCGAGTGCCGTGTGGAGACCATGATGTGGGAGGTGTTAATGAACAGACCAGCCAGCGAGTGCCGTGTGGAGACCATGATGTGGGAGGTGTCAATGAACACACCAGCCAGCGAGTGCCGTGTGGAGACCATGATGTGGCAGGTGTTAATGAACACACCAGCCAGCGAGTGCCGTGTGGAGACCATGATGTGGGAGGTGTCAATGAACACACCAGCCAGCGAGTGCCGTGTGGAGACTATGATGTGGGAGGTGTCAATGAACAGACAGGCCAGTGAGTGCCGTGTGGAGACCATGATGTGGGAGGTGTCAATGAACACAACAGCCAGCGAGTACCGTGTGGAGACTATGATGTGGGAGGTGTCAATGAACACACCAGCCAGCGAGTGCCCTGTGGAGACCATGATGTGGGAGGTGTCAATGAACACACCAACCAGCGAGTGCCCTGTGGAAACCATGATGTGGGAGGTATCAATTAACACACCAGCAGCCAGCGAGTGCCGTGTGGAGACTATGATGTGGGAGGTGTCAATGAACACACCAGCCAGCGAGTGCCCTGTGGAGACCATGATGTGGGAGGTGTCAATGAACACACCAGCCAGCGAGTGCCGTGTGGAGACTATGATGTGGGAGGTGTCAATGAACACACCAGCCAGCGAGTGCCCTGTGGAGACCATGATGTGGGAGGTGTCAATGAACACACCAGCCAGCGAGTGCCCTGTGGAGACCATGATGTGGGAGGTGTCAGTTAACACACCAGCAGCCAGCGAGTGCCGTGTGGAGACTATGATGTGGGAGGTGTCAATGAACACAATGAACACACCAGCCAGCGAGTGCCGTGTGGAGACCATGATGTCGGAGGTGTCAATGAACACACCAGCCAGCGATTGCCGTGTGGAGACTATGATGTGGGAGGTGTCAATTAACAGACCAGCCAGCGAGTGCCGTGTGTTGACCATGATGTGGGAGGTGTCAATGAACACACCAGCCAGCGAGTGCCGTGTGGAGACCATAATGTGGGAGGTGTCAATGAACACACCAGCCAGCGAGTGCCGTGTGGAGACCATGATGTGGGAGGTGTCAATGAACACACCAGCCAGCGAGTGCCGTGTGTTGACCATGATGTGGGAGGTGTCAATGAACACACCAGCAGCCAGCGAGTGCCGTGTGGAGACTATGATGTGGGAGGTGTCAATGGACACACCAGCCAGCGAGTGCCGTGTGGAGACCATGATGTGGGAGGTGTCAATGAACACACCAGCCAGCGAGTGCCGTGTGGAGACCATGATGTGGGAGGTGTCAATGGACACACCAGCCAGCGAGTGCCGTGTGGAGAAGACCGTGTAAGCTAGAACCATATCCCATATATAATATATACAGTAATGTGAAACGGGGTCCTACATGCCACAATTATGTGAAACGTCCCTTACCTTGCTCCACCCTCACACCTCAGGCATTGACTGGCAGTTGCCCGTCCCACTACAGAATACATGAGAACACCAGGCTTCATCTAGGGGCACATAACTTGCTCGTAGAGATACCCGGCGCTGGGAAGAATTACCACCGCTGACAACAATGTCTTCCCTTGACCTCAGCCAGGTCACGGCCAAGTGGGCGTGGTGGAAAGGAATACGTGCACGGCCGCTCGCTAATACATGCCAGCGGCGGAGATACGCCCAAACACAGGACTAGAGGACCCACATGAAACTTGAACTTGGTCTCACCATCTTCAAGGCTGCTGGTGTCAGAACAAATACACTTCTGAGATCATGGATGCTGATTAGCATTGCGATCAAACCTATGGATGTTCCGTCTCCAGGAGAAAATATCTGGCATGATAGTTCCAGCAACCACCTTGTTGTACAAGCGCACGGTGCGCTGATAGCTCCAGCAACCCACTTGTTGTACACGCGTCGGGTGCGCTGATCGTTCCGGAAACCCACTTGTTGTATAAGCCTCTGGTGTCTCCTCTCACACGCTCCACATAACTGGACATGTGACCACATCTTTTCTGGGTCCCAGTTGTGTGGCAGTCACGAAAATGGGGGGGGGGGGGGGGGAGGGGGGGAAAGAATCAGGCTGTGAGGACACGCGGTGTCCAGTGGGTGAGCACACGTGTAGTTAGTGCTGCCAGAGTTGAACTCACACCGGTCACACCGGCCAGGTGTTGTGTACTTGTCTGACTGACTGTACTCGTACTGACTTCCGGTCCACTGACACATGAACAAGTTGACAACACGATCGGCTGACACATGAACAAGTTGACAACACGATCCACTGACACATGAACAAGTTGACAACACGATCGGCTGACACATGAACAAGTTGACAATACGATCCACTGACACATGAACAAGTTGACAACACGATCCACTGACACATGAACAAGTTGACAACACGATCCACTGACACATGAACAAGATGACAACACGATCCACCATCATGTCTTGAACAATGATCACTTCAAGTTTGTAGACTTTCCGCTTCTTCAGTATGGTACAGAGATGCCTTACAATGTTACATGTGCTCGCTCGCTCGCTCACCCACCCACCCACTCACTCAGTCGCTCGCTCGCTCACTCGCACGCGCGCGCACACACACACACACACACACACACACACACGGGGATCATTATAGGCTGACCCGTGCCCGATTGTGTGCTATAACAGACTGAACAACTGCAAACACACGTATGCTGCTCTTGTCCGGCAAATAACAGCGTCCGGCATGCTAGACTGTTGTTGCATGTACAAGTACACCACCACAAGGTCTGACAGAAGCAAAGAAAGTACGCGAGGGGTGGGGGAAGGGGGGGGCGTAGGAATGATGGGAATACTCATCAAATCCGTAGATAAGGGAAACTGCGTGGTTATGTTTGAATGCAAGTCATGACAGGCGAGGAGAATCTACCAGGACAGACCCGGTCACAACTTTCTTTCTTACAGATAAGATGGCGGTGAATCTCCGTAGCCGTGATAGTAGGGACAAACAACACACTAACAGACAAACCCGAGACCCAAGGAGTAGAGTGACCTGACAGTAGAGTCACCTGACAGTACAGACACATGAAGCCATCTACCAGCATCTACCAGTGTCAACCACACTAACACACAACCCGAGACCCGAGAAGTAGAGTGACCTGACAGTAGAGACAGCTGAAGTCATCTACCAGCGTCAACCACACAGCAAGGTGTAACTGCAGCACACGGACCACACATTTCCTTATACCACCACACATTTCCTTATATCACCACACATTTCCTTATATCACCACACATTTCCTTATACCACCACACATTTCCTTATACCACCACACATTTCCTTATACCACCACACATTTCCTTATACCACCACACATTTCCTTATATCACCACACATTTCCTTATACCACCACACATTCCCTGATACCACCACACATTCCCTTATACCACCGCACATTTCCTTATACCACCACACAACAATGTATAACTGCAGCACCCACATACAGTGAGGCAGACACTGAGAGAGAGAGAGAGAGAGAGAGAGAGAGAGAGAGAGAGAGAGAGAGAGAGAGAGAGATATTGATCTTTATTTTCGAAGGTTACAAATTGGGCACGCAGGCCCGTCTTACACTCGGCCCTTCCAAACACTCATCTTTCGTTCATCAGCAGTGCATGATACATTCACATTGAAAGAAAAACAACATTATCAAATGAATGATATAAATATAAACAATGCATATTGCCATGTTATGTGACACATTCCCCACCCACCACACATCCCCACTCCCCCCCCACCCATCCACACATACACCCAACCACACATTGACCTGACAGTAGAGACACCTGAAGCCATCTACCAGCGTCAACCACACTTCCTCTCTCTCTCTCTCTCTCTGTCTCTCTTTCTCCCTCTCTCTCTCTCTCTCTCTCTCAAACACACACACATACAGACAAAGACAATGAGGCAAGAAAGAATGAACCAGAGAGCGAGAGAGAGACAATGTGGTAAGAAAGAATGAACCAGAGTGAGAGAGAGAGAGAGAGAGAGAGAGAGAGAGAGAGAGAGAGAGAGAGAGAGAGAGAAGACAATGAGGCAAGAAAGAATGAACAAGAGAGCGAGAGAGAGACTATATGGTAAGAAAGAATGAACCAGAGAGATAGAGAGGGAGAGAGTGAGAGAGAGATAATGAGGAAAGAAAGAATGAACCAGAGAGAGAGATACAAAGACAATGAGGCAAGAATGAACCAGAGAGAGAGAGAGAGAGAGAGAGAGAGAGAGAGAGAGAGAGAGAGAGAGAGAGAGAGAGAGAGAGAGAGAGAGAGAGAGACTGTGGCACTGTAACAACCCCACGAACCCGTCAGAGATGATTTACGGATATTCCCATTGCGAATGGTGAAGTTTGAAAGTGCACAGAAGCCAGTAGAGCTTGGGGATGTGCCCGGGGAGGGGAAAAAAAACACCCAAGCAACAACTGTATGTTTCAGTTGTGGGGAATGAGCTTCCTGACAGGCCGCCCGTGCTGTCTCTGGTCTCTGACACACCAGCTGTGTGCTGAATATTATCAGTTGCATCCATTCAGTCACACAGACAACTCTAGGAGAATACGTCTTTCGCACAACACGTTATAGTTGCAGGTGCTACATCGTTGAACCCATACACGATATTTAGTCACACTCACTCAAACACACACACACACACACACGCACACATACACGGCCAGGCACATATATGCACTTGCAGACAGACGAACGAACAAATAGACTGGCGAAAAACATATATAAGCAGATATGAGGACACATATAGACGTGTAAGCAGACACAAATACAGGCGTAGGCTGACACATATTGACGTGTAGGCAGACATATATATATATATATATATATATATATATATACATACATGTAGGCAGACACATATACACGTGTAGGCAGACACATGAAGACGTGTAGGCAGACACATGTAGACGTGTATGCAGACACATGTAGACGTGTAGGCAGACACATATACACGTGTAGGCAGACACATATAAATATGTAGGCAGACACATATAAACCTGTAGGCAGACACATTTAGATGTGTAGGCAGACACATATAGAATTGTTAGTTATTTGCATATCCTGTACAGGATGTGTCTACAGACCCGGCAACTATTATTACTCCAGCAACGGCGTGTCTGTGTCTACAGACCCGACAGCAGATGCAACTATTGGTACAATGTCTGTGTCTACAGACCCGCCAGCAGATGCAACTATTGGTACAATGTATGTGTCTACAGAATCGACAGCAGATGCAACTATTGGTACAATGTCTGTGTCTACAGACCCGGCAACAGGTGCAACTATTGGTACAATGTCTGTGTCTACAGAATCGACAGCAGATGCAACTATTGGTACAATGTCTGTGTCTACAGACCCGGCAACAGGTGCAACTATTGGTACAATGTCTGTGTCTACAGACCCGGCAACAGGTGCAACTATTGGTACAATGTCTGTGTCTAAACACCCGGCAGCAGATGCAACTATTGGTACAATGTATGTGTCTACAGACCCGGCAACAGGTGCAACTATTGGTACAATGTCTGTGTCTACAGACCCGGCAACAGGTGCAACTATTGGTACAATGTCTGTGTCTACAGACCCGGCAACAGGTGCAACTATTGGTACAATGTCTGTGTCTAAACACCCGGCAGCAGATGCAACTATTGGTACAATGTATGTGTCTATAGACCCGGCAACAGATGCAACTATTGGTACAATGTCTGTGTCTACAGACCCGGCAGCAGATGCAACTATTGGTACAATGTCTGTGTCTACAGACCCGGCAGCAGATGCAACTATTGGTACAATGTCTGTGTCTAAACACCCGGCAACAGGTGCAACTATTGGTACAATGTCTGTGTCTACAGACCCGGCAGCAGATGCAACTATTGGTACAATGTCTGTGTCTACAGACCCGGCAGCAGATGCAACTATTGGTACAATGTCTGTGTCTAAACACCCGGCAACAGGTGCAACTATTGGTACAATGTCTGTGTCTACAGACCCGGCAACAGGTGCAACTATTGGTACAATGTCTGTGTCTAAACACCCGGCAACAGGTGCAACTATTGGTACAATGTCTGTGTCTACAGACCCGGCAACAGGTGCAACTATTGGTACAATGTCTGTGTCTAAACACCCGGCAACAGGTGCAACTATTGGTACAATGTCTGTGTCTACAGACCCGGCAACAGGTGCAACTATTGGTACAATGTCTGTGTCTACAGACCCGGCAGCAGATGCAACTATTGGTACAATGTCTGTGTCTACAGACCCGGCAGCAGATGCAACTATTGGTACAATGTCTGTGTCTAAACACCCGGCAACAGGTGCAACTATTGGTACAATGTCTGTGTCTACAGACCCGGCAACAGGTGCAACTATTGGTACAATGTCTGTGTCTAAACACCCGGCAACAGGTGCAACTATTGGTACAATGTCTGTGTCTACAGACCCGGCAACAGGTGCAACTATTGGTACAATGTCTGTGTCTACAGACCCGGCAGCAGATGCAACTATTGGTACAATGTCTGTGTCTAAACACCCGGCAACAGGTGCAACTATTGGTACAATGTCTGTGTCTACAGACCCGGCAACAGGTGCAACTATTGGTACAATGTCTGTGTCTAAACACCCGGCAACAGGTGCAACTATTGGTACAATGTCTGTGTCTAAACACCCGCCAGCAAATGCAACTATTGGTACAATGTCTGTGTCTAAACACCCGGCAGCAGATGCAACTATTGGTACAATGTATGTATCTACAGACCCGGCAGCAGATGCAACTATTGGTACAATGTCTGTGTCTACAGACCCGGCAGCAAATGCAACTATTGGTACAATGTCTGTGTCTAAACACCCGGCAACAGGTGCAACTATTGGTACAATGTCTGTGTCTACAGACCCGGCAGCAGATGCAACTATTGGTACAATGTATGTATCTACAGACCCGGCAGCAGATGCAACTATTGGTACAATGTCTGTGTCTACAGACCCGGCAGCAGATGCAACTATTGGTACAATGTCTGTGTCTAAACACCCGGCAACAGGTGCAACTATTGGTACAATGTCTGTGTCTACAGACCCGGCAACAGGTGCAACTATTGGTACAATGTCTGTGTCTACAGACCCGGCAACAGGTGCAACTATTGGTACAATGTCTGTGTCTACAGACCCGGCAACAGGTGCAACTATTGGTACAATGTCTGTGTCTACAGACCCGGCAGCAGATGCAACTATTGGTACAATGTCTGTGTCTAAACACCCGGCAACAGGTGCAACTATTGGTACAATGTCTGTGTCTACAGACCCGGCAACAGGTGCAACTATTGGTACAATGTCTGTGTCTAAACACCCGCCAGCAAATGCAACTATTGGTACAATGTATGTGTCTACAGACCCGGCAACAGGTGCAACTATTGGTACAATGTCTGTGTCTACAGACCCGGCAACAGATGCAACTATTGGTACAATGTCTGTGTCTAAACACCCGCCAGCAAATGCAACTATTGGTACAATGTATGTGTCTACAGACCCGGCAACAGGTGCAACTATTGGTACAATGTCTGTGTCTACAGACCCGGCAGCAGATGCAACTATTGGTACAATGTATGTGTCTACAGACCCGGCAACAGGTGCAACTATTGGTACAATGTCTGTGTCTAAACACCCGGCAGCAGATGCAACTATTGGTACAATGTCTGTGTCTACAGACCCGGCAGCAGATGCAACTATTGGTACAATGTCTGTGTCTAAACACCCGGCAACAGGTGCAACTATTGGTACAATGTCTGTGTCTACAGACCCGGCAGCAGATGCAACTATTGGTACAATGTATGTATCTACAGACCCGGCAGCAGATGCAACTATTGGTACAATGTCTGTGTCTACAGACCCGGCAGCAGATGCAACTATTGGTACAATGTCTGTGTCTAAACACCCGGCAACAGGTGCAACTATTGGTACAATGTCTGTGTCTACAGACCCGGCAACAGGTGCAACTATTGGTACAATGTCTGTGTCTACAGACCCGGCAACAGGTGCAACTATTGGTACAATGTCTGTGTCTACAGACCCGGCAACAGGTGCAACTATTGGTACAATGTCTGTGTCTACAGACCCGGCAGCAGATGCAACTATTGGTACAATGTCTGTGTCTAAACACCCGGCAACAGGTGCAACTATTGGTACAATGTCTGTGTCTACAGACCCGGCAACAGGTGCAACTATTGGTACAATGTCTGTGTCTAAACACCCGCCAGCAAATGCAACTATTGGTACAATGTATGTGTCTACAGACCCGGCAACAGGTGCAACTATTGGTACAATGTCTGTGTCTACAGACCCGGCAACAGATGCAACTATTGGTACAATGTCTGTGTCTAAACACCCGCCAGCAAATGCAACTATTGGTACAATGTATGTGTCTACAGACCCGGCAACAGGTGCAACTATTGGTACAATGTCTGTGTCTACAGACCCGGCAGCAGATGCAACTATTGGTACAATGTATGTGTCTACAGACCCGGCAACAGGTGCAACTATTGGTACAATGTCTGTGTCTAAACACCCGGCAGCAGATGCAACTATTGGTACAATGTCTGTGTCTACAGACCCGGCAGCAGATGCAACTATTGGTACAATGTCTGTGTCTAAACACCCGCCAGCAAATGCAACTATTGGTACAATGTATGTGTCTACAGACCCGGCAACAGGTGCAACTATTGGTACAATGTCTGTGTCTACAGACCCGGCAGCAGATGCAACTATTGGTACAATGTCTGTGTCTAAACACCCGGCAACAGGTGCAACTATTGGTACAATGTCTGTGTCTACAGACCCGGCAACAGATGCAACTATTGGTACAATGTCTGTGTCTACAGACCCGACAGCAGATGCTACTATTGGTACAATGTCTGTGTCTACAGACCCGACAGCAGATGCTACTATTGGTACAATGTCTGTGTCTACAGACCCGACAGCAGATGCTACTATTGGTACAATGTCTGTGTCTACAGACCCGGCAGCAGAGGCAACTATTGGTACAATGTCTGTGTCTAAAAACCCGGCAACAGATGCAACTATTGGTACAATGTCTGTGTCTACAGACCCGACAGCAGAGGCAACTATTGGTACAATGTCTGTGTCTACAGACCCAGCAACAAATGAAGGAGTGTGTGCTCATCACGTCCACAGGGTGGGAGGCCAGTACACGAGAGGAGGGGCGACTGTGGCAGTGAACAGGCGACAGACAAATGCGGGTATGGGACGTCTCACCACAGCATGCCCCGGCTGGTGAATGCGGCGGGTCGATACCGCCGCGTGTTCCCAGTGAGTACATACAAGCGTGCACGCGAGAATCGATGCCTGCTCTCCTGCAGTGACTGCCGACCTCATCATGGCACGCTACATCGTCCTGTGTTGTCGTGTTCGCACAAACACACGCGCACATACACGTGAACATACGCGCTTACATACACATACGAACACATGCACACGACTAAACACTCAGATATGCACGCGTACACACATACATATATCACAGCACGCACACGCACACACAAACATATATATATATATATATATATATATATATATATATATATATATATATATATATATATATATATATATATATATACAACACATACACACACTATGTTGTTGGCGCGATTAATATTCGCAGTCTAGCACTATTACAATACATAGGAAATGGAACAATCTGACAGGACCTTAGACACGTGAACTCTATAGGGGCAACCGACTGATTCATGTCACCTTAGACACGTGAACTCTATAGGGACAGCCGACTGGTTCATGTCACCTTAGACACGTGAACTCTATAGGGACAGCCGACTGGTTCATGTCACCTTAGTCACGTGAACTCTATAGGGACGGCCGACTGGTTCATGTCACCTTAGACACGTGAACTCTATAGGGACAGCCGACTGGCTCATGTCACCTTAGACACGTGAACTCTATAGGGACAGCCGACTGGCTCATGTCACCTTAGACACGTGAACTCTATAGGGACAGCCGACTGGTTCATGTCACCTTAGACACGTCAACTCTATAGGGACAGCCGACTGGTTCATGTCACCTTAGACACGTGAACTCTATAGGGACAGCCAACTGGTTCATGTCAACCCGCTAAAACACCTTAGACACGTGAACTCTATAGGTACGGCCGACTGGTTCATGTCACCTTAGACACGTGAACTCTGTAGGGACATCGCACTGGTTCATGTCACCTTAGACACGTGAACTCTGTAGGGACAGCCGACTGGTTCATGTCAACCCGCTAAAACACCTTAGACACGTGAACTCTATAGGGACGGCCGACTGGTTCATGTCACCTTAGACACGTGAACTCTATAGGGACAGCCGACTGGTTCATGTCAACCCGCTAAAACACCTTAGACACGTGAACTCTATAGGTACGGCCGACTGGTTCATGTCACCTTAGACATGTGAACTCTACAGGGACAGCCGACTGGTTCATGTCAACCCGCTAAAACACCTTAGATATGTGAACTCTATAGGGACAACCGACTGGTTCATGTCAACCCGCTAGAACACCTTAGATAAATTAACTCTATAGGGACAGCTGACTAGGTCATGTCAACCCTCTAGAACACCTTAAGACGTGTGAACTCTATAGGGACAGCTGACTAGGTCATGTCAACCCTCTAGAACACCTTTGACGTGTGAACTCTATGGGGACAGCTGACTAGGTCATGTCAACCCTCTAGAACACCTTAGACGTGTGAACTCTATAGGGATAGCTGACTAGGTCATGTCAACCCTCTAGAACACCTTTGACGTGTGAACTCTATGGGGACAGCTGACTAAATCATGACAACCCGTCACTGAATACAAGATTGCAGAACACAGCTGACAGGACCGTGTCAACATGTAAGAAAACACCTGAGACATGTCACGCCTATAGAATCAGCTGACAGGACAGTGTCATCACGTGAGAAAACACCTGAGACATGTCACACCTATAGGCACAGCTAACAGGACAGTGTAATCACGTGAGAAAACACCAGATACACGTCACATCTTAGGCACAGCTGACAGGACCGTGACAACACATCAGAAAACAATCGAGACATGTCACGCCTATAGGCACAGCTGACAGGACCGTGACAACACGTCAGAAAACACCTGCGACGTGTGTCATCACAGGCCATATCAAGTTACCCTATTATTGAACCGCTAGTATTGGATAAAATAGACTTGGACATAAAAGCGGTCACCCCCCCCCCCTTGTTTTTTTACTCATAGGTACTATCCCGCTGTAGCCTGTGCTGTGGGTACTTCCAGAGTGTATGTAGGCTGTGCTGTGGGTACTTCCACACTGTATGTAGCCTGTACTGTGGGTACTTCCAGACTGTATGTAGCCTGTGCTGTGGGTACTTCCACACTGTATGTAGTCTGTGCTGTGGGTACTTCCACACTGTATGTAGCCTGTGCTGTGGGTACTTCCTCACTGTATGTAGTCTGTGCTGTGGGTACTTCCACACTGTATGTAGCCTGTGCTGTGGGTACTTCCACACTGTATGTAGCCTGTGCTGTGGGTACTTCCACACTGTATGTAGCCTGTGCTGTGGGTACTTCCACACTGTATGTAGCCTGTGCTGTGGGTACTTCCACACTGTATGTAGCCTGTGCTGTGGGACTTTCACAGTTACGCTCACGTACTCCAAGACGTCTGATTCTCTTCTATCTCCCACAGCTACCCCCACCTACTCCACACAACGCCCACTACAGAAAAACGCCAGGCGGATATGTAGTATACAAGCTTGTATGATCATGACAAAGTTATTACTGTACCACACGCTTGCCCTCGGCCCGGGGCTAGCGTGTTCCTATCCCCTAGAGGCGGGCCACTGTCTGTACATCACATCTATACGTCACACCTATACATCACACCTATACATCACATCTATACATCACATCTATACATCACATCTATGTTCTATGCATACAGGAAGGCATGTCGCTTCGGTTTACGTCATTTCGCCATAACGTCGTAGTCATAATGGGACATAACTTCACTTTACGTCGCTACGCTCCGCTATCACGTCGTCACCGGTGTAGCGATGCTGCGTTAATGTCGCCATTTTACATTTTGTGCAGTGCGTTTTGTCCAGGATTTTATCGTGTAATCACCCATAATTATGAGTTCAAAGCGTACAGTAAGTGCTGATTGTGTGTCTGGTTGTAAGAGAACCAGGAAAAGTGTTACTCTTGAGGTGAAGTTAGGAGTGTTATGTCGTGTTGAGGTTGGCGATCGGGCTGTTGATATCGGTAAAGTCCATGATTTACCTCCAACCACGGTAAGGGCAATTCATGCAGGTGCTGACAAAATCAAAGAGGGTGCTAAAAACACAACCCCTTTGAGTGCTTTCAAGATCATTCGTACCAGAAGTACTCTTATGGAGAACTTGGAAGCATTGTTAGCCGTCTGGATTGAAGACCAGAACTAATGGAATATGCCTGTGAGCAATATGGCTATCTAATAGAAAGCAAAGTCTCTCTATGAAGATCTACCTAATAAAGCGGGTGAGACAATCATGTGCCATGCCGGAAAGCGTGGGCGGTCATGACTCGCCATTTCACTCGGTCACCAGCGTCGTGAATCAGCTCAGTGTTCCTGTCTCGTCTATGCCATGTGGCCAAGCCATCCAGGTAT